>CAVNYN010232507.1:0-10478 GCA_963692815.1 Nyctanthes arbor-tristis
TGGATCTCAGGTGACTGGAGTTCGACGTGTGCTCTTCCGATCTAAAAATAAAAAATAAAAAATCCAAGTGCTCTTACCTTCCCATTGTTCTTCAAGAGCAGCATCGTGTTTATAAACAGGTTGTGCAGCCCAGGCAAAATATCCTCCAGCACGTAGCATCCTATTGACCTCAAGCAGCAAAATTCCGTCTTTATCACAACATATGGAAACAGAGGCACGAATGTGAGGAAACATAAATAATGAAATATTGCAGGGATTTTTTAACCACAAGTAAAACATACACATTTGAAGAAACTGTTGAACCAAGTATCATGATATTTGCCAATTCAGTCACATTAGAGTCAATATATCTCAGAATGATGTTATTGTTTCCAGTTGAGAAAATGAAGAACCTAGATGCATGACAAACCTAAAATCCCAAACCCATTGAATTCTCAAAATAAATAAGTCATTCTACAATAGTTACAGACTGCAAAAACAGCAGTTTAAGTTTCAGAAATCAAGATCAAAAACTAACAGATGTCTTCCTGCAAAAACGGATTGTAAAGTTTAGTTCCCTATAAATGAACTTGAGCTATGAAATTCCTTTAAATAGTTTCTTAACCACAGAGTTCCTTTAAGGAACTATCTCCATTCAATAAACTCCAGGCTGGCCCAATTAACCAAAATATCTTTATAGAGTCCCAAAAAGTTATTTGATTTCCAAAAGTATAAAAGCGTACCCAAATTTCACTTCCACAGTACATAAAATTTTCGAAAGGGCAAAAACGGAGAATGAAGTACAGGAATCATGTGCAAGAGTAATCTCAACACTGCCACATGCTGACAAACAAGAATACTTAGATAACATCAGACATGAAACAAGGAGCATACCATCCCGCGTCCAATTGATTCTACACCTTGAACAATGTATTAAGTCAAATGCTTGACTTGGATACAATAATCGCTGTGTTGAAAAAGCTGCCACCATCGCAGGCACACCACGCTCAAGCGCGAATTGAATTTGGTTCTCATGAATATCCTTTGGAGCAATAGATAACGTGAGAACGTTTCTAGACAACAAATAAGCACCAAAACTTGCAACACCACAACCAACATCCAAAACAACTCGGGTATGTCGGCCAAATGCAATTTGAGGAACCATCTAGACATTATGGAAAAAAGAAATTCAAAGCCAGTACTTTTAGATTACTACTTACAAGTACAAGACATTCAATTAATCAAGAAAATGTGAAAACCTTCTCAATCTGGTCCAAGTACTGATCTGCCCCATGTATGAACTGTGTGCCTCCGCCCGGAAACTTGAACTTCCCCTTGTCAACTGTAATCCAATTTTGACCCCCTTTATCCTCGGCTAAACGCGCATGAGGTACATTGCTGAACCAAACCTATATATTATAAGAAGATAAGAAGATTACATTTCAAAATTGTCAAACATGCTTTTTACACAAAAAATAAAAGCGCCCTAATGATATGATTAAAAGCATTCATATACTTTGAATTGCACCCAATGCTACTTAATATTAGTTTGAACTTATCCTCAAAATGTAACACTGTAACTCATATTTCCAGAAAAAAACACAAAGGACAAAATAGTACACCTAAAGTAGAAAACTGTGCATCAAGCAATGAAAAGGTGACCTCATCTCGACTTCTTGGCCATGGAATCGGTGTTCTGTACCCCTTGGGAGCAGGGACCAAGCAACCCAATTCCTTCCCCTTTTCAGGGCAATGCCGCTCAAATTTCTCCCCCTTTTCTGTTGAAACCAACTTCTTTATAGCCTCCTCGTTATCCAAACATGGTATATACTCTCTCATAGTCTGCGGACAAATTGGAAACTTCTTAACCCTAACTCTAACCGCATCCCCTACACCATCACTCTCTAGATCTACTGTCTCATTCGTCTTCCCCCAACCCTCCATCACCTCCGGATCATACTCCCCCACTTCAAAATCCTCCTTCATCACGCCATTCTCGTCCACCACGCCCATCCTCTCCACGGTGGGCGGTGGCGCAGGAGGTTTCTCGGTCGGCGCCGGAGGCGGAGGAGACACCGAACCCAAGATTTTCTGTCGCTCTTCATTTTGGTTTTGCTCTGGAGCAAAAGGGGATGGAACGGTTCCATTTGATAAGATCATAAAGTTATCAAATCTCTTGTTAAAATTCGGCGAAATGGCAACGCCGACGCCGGAGCTCGAGGTTTGGGAGATTTCAGAGTTAAAGAAAACCAGTTGCTGTAAGGACCCATCTGAAAAATGCTTTCCCAAGTAGAAGAAAACAAGAAAAGTGATTAAAAACCCAGAAAATTTAACCAAATTGGCAGATTTGAATAGATCAGAAGATCCTCCATTTCTCATTGGTTTCATTTATGGACGAAAATTCTTGAAACCCGTCTCCGTCCGAACGATCTGAAGAGATTCTATGTGCATCAAAGCACGAAATTGTAGAGCTTGAAGCAATAAGCTTTATAGAAAAAGACGGCAGCTGTGGGGGATAGGAAGAGTGAGTATATGTTGTCAACGTCGCGGCTTCCTGCGAAAACTGTGTATCTGTCGGTGAGATTAGCACTTCATTATTAGCAATCAAACGGATAACGTAACGTTGTAATTGTCCAATTATTATTTTGATTACCTCAGCTTTCAAGCAAAAGAAAAACAATCATTTTGAGTAGGGTTAATTTCACAAAAGGTCCCAATCTTTGAGTTAAGAATCAGTTTCATTCTCAATTTTTGTTCGCTCTCTTAGATCTCTAATCTTTCATAAATCCACATGATAGGTCTCTTTTGACACTATTCCCTTAACTTTTCATGGAAAATGACAGGTTATACCCTTTTAACTTTTTAATTTTATAAACAAAACATTTACAAATATTAAAAATAATTTAAAAAAATGGCGTTATAAAAATATCATCCATTGCAGAAGCTGACTATAAAATTGTAAAAGAAGATGACTTGAATTTTTGAAGCCATTTGTGTTATTTTGTATTGCTAAAAAGGAAAAAGTAACTTGCTGTGAGTGAATATTTAAACATTGTTGTGTGATATTATTTTCCAAAGGTGACGTAAGGGTTAAAGTCACACCCACTGATCCATCTGGTTGTAGAGCATGTGATGCACTCAAGTGACATTCAATACCACGTTGACTTGCATCGAGTCATTGGGTGCCCTAACCACGATGACTTGAATTTTTGAAGCCATTTGTGTTATTTTGTACTGCTAAAAAGGAAAAAATAACTTGCTGTGCGTGAATATTTAAACATTGTTGTGTGATATTATTTTCCGAAGGTGAGGTATGGGTTAAAGTGGCACCCACTGATCCATCTGGTTCTTAGAGCATGTGATGCACTCAAGTGACATTCAATACCACGTTGACTTGCATCGAGTCATTGGGTGCTCTAGCCCTAACCTACAATAATAATCTCCTACAAGATGTATGACGATATTATTCAGCTATACACACATGTAGCTAGATATTATTGAGACAATTATGCAGTCACTCACATACAGAGAGTCTACAGTGTGTAAGTTCCTTCACTAATCTCGCCACGCGTGTGTATAGTGGGAGAATCCTATCATATATCTGACTGTAGATCATTTTTACCCTAACCTATGTTGGAGAAGCAGTGTACCATCATTCACCCAAAATACAGCGTTATACATACTCAAAACAGAGGGTTTTCGAAAAAGCAAGAAAGTCATTTTACATCGAACAGCCCAAAACTCTTGGTCAGAATATTCATTACTACCATTCAAAATTTGGAGGAAAAAAAAAAAAAAAGAGCGCTATTTACTCTAAACGAGTTCATTTGTACCTAGAACATCATACGACACAGCAATATCAAAGTTTCCAGAAGAGTCAGGGACATCACGAGAAGATGCTGCTGCCCGAAATAAGATGTCGAACTTATATAAGTATTAGAACTTCATATCATCGTTACAGCAGTAACGTAAAGATAAACTAATATAGACCTGTTATGGGAAACTAAGAATTCAACAATATATATTTCCTGTCAGATACCATTGCACTTTATGCAATGCACATACTCATGATAACTATACCCGCCTACGCAGACGCCTTCCAGTTGGGTTCAAAGATTCGACCACACCGCCATCAGCCGCCAGATCTAGCCCAAAGATACTGCTGCCACTTCTTTTCTTGTTCGGCATAAGATTGGACTTCTCATCCACTGATGCAACTGTTTCTAGCAGCTCGGACAATAGCGAGGGGCAGCTCTGCTCCAAGTGTTTGAACCCTTCTGATTGCATCACCACTACAAAACCAGCACCATATTACCAAATAGCCAAATCAATGAAGACCCAGCTGACAAGCAAAATTTCGGTTTAACATAAAGGCAAACCATAAATTTGGAGAAATAAATTCATGGTATTGTTTAATCATCAAAAAAATTTATATTACTCGATTGCATTTACCAACCAAAAAATGTTTACACACAATAATGCATATAGTCCTACGTGTATCATGTGAAGTAGGAAGCTCCGATGCCCCGCAAGTAATGGCAAATTTAGCATTTTAAAGCCAGGGGGAATCATGGAAATACCAATGAAATAGGCAAATGAATCACACCAACAAAACGCAATAAATTATAGGCAAAAATGGACAGCAATTTAATCTATTTTCTTTAAGACAGAAATTAATCAGGTCTGAACAAATTGTCTCCATTAACAATGTCAAGCAAATGGTATCAACTTTTACGCAGTAAAACTGGCTTTTTAATCCTCACAGACACTGCCTCTCCAAAACATGCACCCCATTCTCTTGTTCAGCTCTGCTTAATCAAATTCCTCCCATTAGGAAAAGGAGTATGGTAGATAGCCAAAACTTTTCTGAGCTATTGCAGTTGATATATTAGTGGAGGGCATACAGAAATTAAAATGGTAGTATTTGTTGCCGGCCTACTAGATTTTGTTCATCTACTAGAAACCCAAATGTTCCAATGGCAAATGCAACTAATGAAAAGATCTTATAAAGTAAAAAAGAATGCGCTAGAAAAGGAAGATTATAGAAGGGAAGGGAAAAAAGGCTCAGATTGACATAATCAGCCAGCCACTCTCTTCTCAAGCATTAATTAAATTACTATTCACAATTCTTTCAATCATAGTTTTCAGAACCAGCCCGAATACTGACCCAGACACAGAGGTGGGTCTTTGGGTACTGGTTCAAACCGCTAAGGCGGTGTGGTTTAAGTAAATTTTGTCCAAATACAAATCAACCTTAAATTATTTTATCTGCTAGCTAATGAAAACATTTCTAAGTAGTAAAATTAGATTCAACGGCTTTACGCATAAAGAACACAGTTAATAAATTAAATTTTTTTATTCAATAATCTCAAAAACCACCCCTTCATCCACAAGGAATAAATTTAGGAAAATGCACTTCTGGAGGAGTCTCGCTCAAGTTTCTGTACTAAATTGATTGCAAACTTGCAAAAAAGATCTAGAACTATCATCTTTTTGGAGTCGTGTTATAAATTATAATGCATAGAAAAAGTTGAAGGATGATTACATGTTAAATACAAGAGAATCTAGAGAACTTAAAGCCCAAAAGGCAAAAAGCCAATCAAATTCTATCTATAGTTTGATTTTTTCTTTTTATTTGATAATTATCAATCAAGGGTTCGGGTTCCGAGTTTTTCAAAAAGCTTAACAGGTTTTTTCCGGTTTTTCTTGATTGTTTGGGTCAAGTATACAGGCAAAACTTGAACATGCTGAGTAACCAGTTTTCCAAATGAATCAGCCGGATCTGTCAGTGGTTTTTAATACACCCATTGACAAGAAAAAACCAAGATGCAATCTTTCACATACTACAGTATTCATTGCTTCAACATTTTTCAGAGAAATCTTAAGAACCATAAAACACCTCTTGGTGGTTGACGTGCATGCAATATCTCAATATTATGCCTGCAGATAACAGATAAAAAACTAAATTGAAATAACCTGAAACATTGCACCGCTCAGATCTATGGACTACACGCACCTCCCAAGTTTGTTGCAGCAAATTTTAGACATATGGCCTTGAGCTGTGGACAGTGATGCTGTTCTGCCAGCGAAAGAGTAGTGGCCACTGTGTCAGCACTGACCTCTTCACACAATTTCGCTTCACATAACAGTTTCAATCTATCTAAACCAAATCGATCAGCAGCAGCCAACAAATGCTGCATCATTATTGCAGAGGTAGAGGTAGATGTTGAACCAGTAATTTCATGTGAATCGACAAGATTGTCACCGTAGATAAAATGGAGCATTGCCTGCAGAAAGATGCAAGATGAAGTAACGTTAACAGAGCCCAAATAAATACGTAGTAAGTGAAGCAAGCAGACGCAAGGTACGACAATGATGTATGATTAAGTGAAGCAGGCAGATGCATAGTATATCAGCCATTTTGGATCAATTTATGGAGTGACCCGCCCCCCCCCCAAAAAAAAGGGCCCACTGGACCCAATGCTCTAAGGTCCCCAACTAACTAGGTAACTAGGATTGGATTGGGCGATCTCTAAAGAAATTTGGATCTTTTGCCCAAGTAAGGGATGGGCATAACAATCCCAGTTCATAACCTTCCCTTCAAACAGTTTTACAATAAAATAGAAAATATTACCAAATAATCCTCCTTTTAGGGCTAAAAATGTGATGCAACATGTGACAGAAGCTTGTTCTCAATTATGGTGTTGATTTATTGATTTAAATTTTTTTAACAAAAACTGAAAGAAAAAAAATATTAAAGACACATAAAAATAAAAATGGGCCACTAAACGGATAATGCTAATTCCTCTTACGACCCATTCTGGGTCTATAGCAAGAACAGGACAGAGACAGGCAGAAAATTAGGCCGATGGTATTACATGCCCAACCAGGACCATAGCTATTCATTTCTATAGCTCATTACAGAACCAGTCTGGTTTTTTATCTAAAAAGTGAAGTGTCAATCTCCCAGATTAGTTTACTTGGAAATTAACAAAAGGAATCAGGAAAAAGAAAGTGACAAATAAATAACTTTTCACCAAACAATGTAATCAAATAAATATAAAGAATTATCAAATTCCCCACTAGATTCCACTTCCTTCTGGACAACACATATCCAACTGCAATATTAATAAACACTGCAAAGACCCAAAAGGATAACGAGGTCCCATTCAGTGTCCATCTTTACACGACATTGAAAACTTATTCCCTACTATAACCTCAAAATTATGTTAAGAAGATCTACCAATATTTCTTTTTTAATAAGGTCATTCTATAACATATAAAGAATCTGCTTCAAAATTCAAAAATGCTCATGGTTAGTTTTCAGTAATATGTGCAGAACACAATCAGATGAATTCACCTCATTCTGACACAGTGCATCACTTGTAAAACATGTTTAAGAGAATCATGCAGAGGGAAATTATCATTCATATTCTTGAATGTCATAATGAGAATGCATGTCCTAATTTTCATTGCATTCAACAGCAATGCTCAATACTAAGAACGCAAAAAAAATAAATATTACCTTGAAGATAGAAGGTTCGATATCCTCAAGTTCTACTTTGTCCGTATTAGGATTTCCAACAAGTCCAAAGAACTGGGCTCTGAACACCGGAGAACGAGTAGCAAGTATCAATTTATGAGCCTTGAATGTCTCTTCCCCAACCTGGAAAACTATGTCACATCCAAGTTCAGAATCAAGCAGGTAATTGAGATTTTCACCCATGTCTGATGGAGGAACCGGAACACTGTACAGTTTGGGTCCCTCTATACGAGTTCTTACAACTCCCACAGTGCAATTCATGGCAAGGCAATCATCCTTCAAAAAATCAGAAGTTTCTAAAGTAGTCCTCCTAAAAAATCGTTTGTAACCCCTGAAATAAATGCAAGATGAAAATGAAGGTTGTTTAACTTAAATGCAAAAGTAAATTTAAAAAGGTCAAATCATGCATTGTTATTAGGAAATAAACAATTTTATTCCTTCTCATAACCATTCTTCCACACTCTCATTTCAATCACGACAGTTAAACAAGTTAATTATTCCAAATGGTTTCTGCTTACAACAACTGTCTTCTATTAGTTAAATAATGCTGAATATGTTGACCATGGTACACGTTTAAGAAAAGAGAAAAGAAAAGAAAATCCACTTTTTCTGTTAAAAATCATTATAATCTACTTGCCCTATGTAGTACTTAAACCCCCTCCTCCACCACCTTTTCAAGAAGCATCCATCATGAAATTAAATCCACTAGTCACTAATGTATCCATATAATGATACAAGCAGTGTTCTAAAAGTGTGCCTAGGAAGCTCAAGGCTCATATTCCACGGCTTGCTACTTGCCACACATTAGCCACGTTTCATTACACATCACCGTGCCCAAGCTCAAGGAACAGTTCCATCGCCATTTCACCCTAGATGCTTTCATACATACATACATACATACATACATACATACATACATACATACATACATACATACATACATATACTATATCACGCTGATTCACATAATAATTAAGTTGATTTCGGAAAGCTCCAAAAACCCTAATTCAAGAAATCACCTGCATTTCAGGATTACTGTAAAATTCGGGAGATACACATAAAACCAACAATCAGCAAGCCCTTTGATTCAATTGCAATACTTAATTCCACTTCACAAAAACCACAAAAAAACCCTAATTTGAAGAAATCGCAAGAGAGATATAAAAAATCAAGAATCAGCCCTCCATCGATATACGTACCACATGCTTCCCCTGTACTTAAGAGTGTAGGGCCCGCTCTCAAGGGCCCGATCAAAATGGCTATGCACCTTATGCTTGCCTTTACCACTCTGGTCCAGCAGCGTCAATTCGAATAGTGCTCTCACATCCGTCCCCTCGCTAGCAAGCGCAATAAAAACCGATACATACATGGATGAATCCTCGGGGTTTTTCCCATCCGGGTAGAAGTAAATAGCCCATTCGTAGCCTCCTACGCTGAACGTATCAGATTGAATGTACTTCCCCGGACCCATGCCCTTGGCCAATGAGTAGCCGCGTATGGTAAAGTGGTGGGATCCATTAACAGTTTCGTTTATGGATTTCGAGGAGGAGGAGGAATCCAGGGAATTGGGATCGCTGGAGTTGACGATCATTTCATTGGGCAGATTGAGTGCCGGGGGGGATTGGGATCGGAAAGAGAAAGGGTAAGAAATTGTCCCACACAATTGAATTTGCGCTGAAGAATCCGGTGAAAATGATTTGGCGAATTTGGGGAATTAGCGTTAGGGATTTACAGGAAGAATGCGAAGCAAAAATTGGAGGGGACGGGATAATGATGATTAGATCAACGAACGGGATCGTTTCGGCTGTAATAAGGGAAAAATTATGCGAAACATGGGGTTAATTAACCAAATGGCAACCAAACTTTACTATTTGTTTTCGCTTGGCCATTCAACTTCGACATGTTTCTCAACCATCACTATACTTCAAATTATGTATTCCATCCATCACTATCTTCATTTCCGTTGGTTAAATTTAATGGGCAAGCTTATGTGGCAAACGGAAATCCACGTGGCACTAATTTTCCATCCAAATATGCCAACTTACATTTTTGAAAAAACAAAATAAAAGAAAATCAGACACATGTATACATACATATATATATTCTGTGTCTCTCACGTATTCTCTCTGTTTTTCAGCCAGAGTTCGTCTTCTTCAAGAACTGGGTTTTGAACTTGCATAAATCCCCAATTGCATCTCTAATTTGCCCAAATCTCATACACAATTCACACCTTAAATCCCTAAATTCTATCTTCGTTTTGCCCAAATCTCATAAGCAAACCACTTTATCTCTAACTCTTCTCCGTTCAAGAACAAAGGTAACGATTCAAGTTATTTCCCTGTAGACGAAGCTTAGCCTTGAGAATATCTAAATGACAAAAGGGAACCCTTGAAAGTTCATTCAAGATCCGGTGGACCAACAATGGCTTGCTATTGCTTTGTGCTCTCCATCTTTACATAAGATGCAAATAGAGTTGAATGCATGTGATATTGAAACTAGGAATTGCAGGGAAAACTCTAACTTTATAGCACTAGATTCTAGATTATTGTGGGTTTTTTTTTTCTTTGTTTTGTTATGAATTGGTAAATGTTCTGCCAATCTTTGTTGCAAATTTGTGAATACTTTCAGCAATGATCATAGTGTTTGATGAAATGCCGTAAAGAGCAGTTTAGATGATAGTGTGACCATATACAATTGATGTATGTTGTAAAGTTTGTTCAGCATTTGATTAATGGATTTGATTATGGTACTGAAATGAATTTTTGTTTCATGTACGTTGTAGTTTATTGTTTTCATTGTTGGAGGTTTGTTTATTGCTTCACTCTTTACATGAATGGATCAAATAACCAAATGAAGCAAGAAGCTTTGCAACTATCATTAAGAGAGTGATCCTCTTTCTTTGAAACGGTATCTGATTTTCAAAACAAACTATGACGTATAAAGAGTGAAGTAAGAG
>CAVNYN010232510.1:0-18766 GCA_963692815.1 Nyctanthes arbor-tristis
CCCCCACTATACATCTCTTCATGTCTTCGGGTGTTTATGTTTTCCATGGCTCAAACCATATGTCCATTCTAAATTAGAACTGAAATCGAGCCCATGTGTATTCCTTGGTTATGTTCCTGACAAGAATGCCTATCATTGTCTAGATTTTAAAACCGGACGTATCTATGAATCTCATCATGTTACCTTTGTTGAGCATGAATTTCCTTTTGCTACACATACATCTTCCTCTTACTCCAGCTGCCAGAAGCAGGTCTCTACTTCCCCTAGTGACTCGATGCCAACTACCACCTCTCCTATAAATTTTATTCCCGTCCCAGCCTCAACCAATCAACTACAGCCTCTCATCAGTGAAAACATGGCTCCCTCCGCGACCACAACTGCTCCTCTGCCATCTTCTTCCGCTGAAACTGCAATGGATGTTCCCCATAGTTCCTCTGGGCTGGTCCTTCAACATGACAGCCCACATATATTCTCGGATGCCAATAGTCAACTTCCAACATCTCCCAATGACTCATCTTCAACATCACATCCTAAATCACCACAAAATCACCATCATATGATTACTCGAGCAAAGATTAATATCTTTAAACCTAAACTTTATCAAAGCTCTACTCGACATCCTATATCACCTTCTCTTGAGCCAACATGTGTTACTCAAGGCATGAAATCACATCAATGGCGTCAAGCTATGAGTGATGAACTCAATGCTCTTCTCCATAATCACACATGGACACTAGTACCTCATAATCCTTCTCAAAATGTCATAGGATGTAAATGGATTTTTCGAGTTAAGAGACACCCAGATGGGTCAATCTCTTGGTACAAAGCCCGTTTTGTTGCAAAGGGTTTTCATCAACGACCAGGCGTTGACTTTTACCATACATTTAGTCCTGTGATTAAACCTACCACCATTCGTCTCATTCTCTCTATTGCTCTTCATTTCAACTAGCCAATTCATCAATTGGATGTGAATAATGCCTTCTTGCATGGCACGCTTAATGAGGAAGTCTATATGTCACAACCTCCTGGCTTTACTGATTCTAATTTTCCAAATCATGTATGTCGCTTGAATAAGGCTATATATGGTCTAAAACAAGCTCCCCGGGCCTCGTATTCTGAACTCAAGAATTTCCTCCTATCCTATGGCTTCTCAAATTCTGCTAGTGATTCCTCATTGTTCCTTCTTTTTCAAGGACCTGTTACAATCTATTTTCTTGTTTACGTTGATGATCTATTAGTTACTGGAAACTCTTCATCTGCAATCTCTACTTTCATTCATGCCTTGTCTACTCGCTTCTCAGTTAAAAATCTCGGGTACTTAAATTATTTTCTTGGTATTGAGGTTCTTCCCACAACCTCGAGATCTCTTCTTACTCAACACAAGTACATTAATGATCTCTTGGCTCGTACGAACATGCTTGGAGCTAAAGAATGTAACACTCCTATGTCTTCCTCTCAATCTCTAACACTTCAAGATTCTACACCTGCTACTGATCCTACTATTTACCGTCAAACTATTGGGGCACTTCAGTATCTTACTCTCACTCATCCAGATATTAATTTTGCTGTTAATAAATTATCTCAGTTCATGCATCGTCCCATTGAAACTCATTGGACTGCCGTCCAACGTCTTCTTCGTTATCTTAAAGCCACTGTTCATCATGGTCTCTTTCTTAAAAAATAGAATCTCTAGCACTTAATGCCTTCTTTGATGCTGACTGGGCTGGTAACTCTAATGATTGTACATCCACCTTAGCACACATTATCTATCTTGGTGGTAATCCCATCTCTTGGTCTTCCAAGAAACAAAAGACAGTGTCTCGCTCTTCTACTGAGGCAGAATATCGTGCTCTAGCCTCTTGTTCAGCAGAGATTTTATGGCTTATTAATCTTCTAAAAGAACTCCGTGTTTCACTTCCTTCTCATCCGGTCTTGTATTGTGATAATCTGGGCGCCACCTACTTATCTGCTAATCCGGTTTTTCACTCCAGAATGAAACATATTGCTATAGATTATGAGTTTGTTCGACATCATGATACCACTGGAGCATTTCAGGTGTCATATATTTCCTCCAAGGATCAGCTTGCGGATGTTCTCACAAAGCCATTGTCATCTTCTATGTTTCTTAAAGTTCGGTCCAAGATCGGAGTCTCCAATGGTGGCTCCGTCTTGCGGGGGCATTTTAAGTCACCAAGTCGAGAATTGCCGAACCATGTGGAAGATAAAGCCTGATTATTGACCTTATGTATTTTTGGTATAAATCATTGTATTAGTTAACCATATATTCTTGTAATTATTTTCCTTCTCTAGTCACAATAAGTTCTTGTAACACAAGTTAGAATACACTATATTTGGAGAGTTGCAATGAAATTACTCATTCTGGCATATACACTTTACAGCTGACACACACAGAGGACCCAGAATACGACAAAATCAAACCCCAAACCCAATTTCACCAAAAATAAAAGTACAAGAACCGAAGATTTGAGGACGACACTGTGGATATATGAAAAGAAGACTCCAAACAAGAAGAAACACTGTATGAACTAAAATTTAGGATAGAGTAATTAATTAATTAATTAAGGGATTCAAATTATATTTAGTTACAAAATAAAGGATGAGGAAATAAATTTAAAATCATATTAAATCTAGTTATATAATATATCCAAAAATAATAAAAATAAATAAATTAAATAATATGAAAAATAAATAATATAAAAATAAAAAAACAAAATGGTGAAAAAACAATTATGTGTACAATATATATAAATAGTATCATAAACAAGAGTAAAAAAGATAGTGCTGATATATAGAGGACCAAATGTGTAATTTTACCAAAATCCAATCCCAATATCTAATACCCAAATTTGATTTTTTTTAAAAAAAAAGGAATAAGAAGAAGAAGAAGAAAAAACACAAAACACAAAAAATCCCAAATGAATAAAGAATAGAAGAACGTCTGAAGATTGAAGAATAGATGTCTGAAGATTAAAGAACATAAGAGAATGTCTGTGCTGTGCTACTACCCGTCCAACGTCGGTAGCTCATCAATGTCCATCCGGCCAGCCATCCTATGATGACTAGACCACCACGCAGGTACCCACGAGGAGTGAAGTTCGTGAGGAGTCATAGTTAAGCTCCAAAGGGGTAAATTCCTAACCCGAAATCCTAAATTCCTATCCCTAAATCCTAAATTCCTTAGACCTTATTCCTAAATGGCTAAATCTTAAATTTATAATTCCCAATTAGTAATTTGATATTTGGCAATTTCTTAATAGAATGCTTAGGTTGAAGACTTGAAGCTTGAAATCAATATTTTTGTTACCTTAGTGCTTTTTAATTTTTTGGTTTAATTTTTTTGGTAGAGAATATGAGACATCCAAATTCTTGTTTTTGTTTAAAAGGTAATTTTTAGTTTTAGTTAATTTATTTTTTTCTTGTAAACTATAATTTGTATTTAGTAATAGTTGCTATAGACTACAGATTGGAAATTTGGATGCTTTTAGTTTTATTTAATTGGCATTAATTGAGAGGATTAGATGCTTTTGTTTAGTTGTTTTTGTTTAATAGTCACTGAGGATTGGATGTTGAAAATTGGATGATTTTGTTTAATGTATTTGGATCATTAGATGTTACGCTATGAATTGACACAGAAATTTTTGTTTGCTAGAAAATTTGGATGCTTTTTAGTTTTGTGTAATTAGTATGTATAGAGAGGTTTGGATGCTTTTGTTTAATTGCTTTTGTGAATGGATGCTTTTCTTTAATGCTTATAGCACAATTGAATGAGAAAGAGTTATATATCATGCCCACGAAATATGAATACGGATATCAAAAAAGAAAAACCTCTAATATAGTCAAGCTAGAGACCTTGACAAGTATTTTAGCAAGAACAAGAGAATGTGAAAAATATAGTGAATGAGTCAATTGAGGTGACAGTGAATGTCGAGACCCATTTCTTAAAGGTCTTCTCAGGCCTTAGAATTCATAGTGACAGCCTTACTTCTAGTATGTACTATACAAGTATTAGTATAGTTAAAATAAATGTCATGTTAAACCCTAAGTTCAATGTTCCGAAGAATTTCATTGCCTGGCATAATTGGTTAGGCCATCCCGGATCAATAATTATGCCAATAATTATTGAAAATTCAAATAGACGTAACTTGAAAAACTAAAAGATTCCTCAATCTAATGAATTTCTATGTGTGGCCTATTCTCTAAGAAAAATAGTCACAAGACCATTACTAGCTAAAATTGAGTCTGAATACTCAGCATTTCTGGAACAAATTCAGGGTAATATATATGGGCGCATACACCCTCCATGTGGACCATTTAGATATTTTATGGTTTTAATATATGCATCAACTAGATGGCCATATGTAAGTTTATTATCTACGAGCAACCTAATGTTTGTGAGATTGCTTGCTCAAAATATTCGATTGCGAGCATAGTTTCCAGATTATCCAATTAAGACAATTCGACTTAATAATGACAGTGAATTTACATATCAAGCTTTCAATTATATTGTGTATCAATCAGGATATAAGTTGACCATCCTGTAGCTCATATTCATAGACAAAATGATCTAGCAGAATTATTAATTACCGGCCTCCAGTTAATTGCTAGACCTTGACTCATAAGAACAAATCTCTCTATTTCAATATGGGGACATGCTATTTTACATACAGTAGCACTTATATGCATCAGCCCAACATCTTATCATAAGTTCTCTCCATGGCACTCGGTTTTTGCTCAAGAACCAAATATTTCCCATCTAAGAATTTTTAGTTGTGTTGTATATGTGCCTATTGCTCCAACACAATGTACTAAGATAGGCCCTCAAAGGAGACTAGGAATATATGTAGGATATGAATCACCCTCCATAATAAAATATCTTCAACCCCAGATGGCAGATATTTTCACGGCACGATGTGTAATGACCCGCTCCACTTTGGCATGATATTGTCCGCTTTAGGCCTGGCCTGCACGGTTTTGCTTTTGGGCTCTCACCCGAAAGGCCTCATGTCAGATGGAGTGCGTCTCATGGCTTATAAACTGGTCTAATTTTCTCTACCCAAGTGATGTGGGATTGAGACTATCACAATCACCCCATCTAAGGGGGCCCACGTCCTCGTTGCCCATACTTCTGGTTGGGCTCTGCTCTGATACCATCTGTAATGACCCACTCTACTTTGACATGATATTGTCCGCTTTGGGCCTGGCCCGTACGGTTTTGCTTTTGGGCTCTCGCCCAAAAGGCCTCATGTTAGATGGAGTGAATCTGATGTCTTATAAACTGGTCTCAATTTCTCTACCCAAGCGATGTGGGATTGAGGCTATCACAATAGTTAGAAAGGGACTTAAGTGGTCTACGTGACCCCCCTTCCTACCTGGGAGCCGATAGCTGTGCACTATTCAAATTAAATAGAAAGAAAACAATAGATTTTTTTTAAAAATATATATATATATCCTCCACCACCATCCGCTCCACCAGCTCCAAGGTCAAGAAAGAACTTAAGATTTCATAAAATATTTTCGGATACTTTTAGAAAGAACTAGATATATTGAGAAATAAAGAATAAAGATATTGTATCCGATAAAGAATTTAGAAAAGTTTGAGCATTATTTATATCTTTTGAATATTTTCTTAGTCCTCAAATTTAACTTAAGAAATTAAGAAATCCCTATTAAGATAGATTTTGTATAATTGGGATTACAGATATGGCACACAGATGGGAACCTAGGGTTGCTACTGTAACTAGGAGGGCATATGAAGAATTTGCTAGAAATCCTGAAGAAACCATCGGGGAACATGTTCAGCGCTTCTACACAACCCTGGAGAAGGCTACTCTCTGAGGGTATCACAAAGATGACACCGATGTCGTTAACGATTTGATCGACACATTTGACAGTTTAAAGCATAAAGTTGCAACCGATATACGATCTGATTTGTATCATGTAGACCAGTTAGATCTCACATTGGGCCTTTATTGTGAAACATTGGTGGCATATTTTGATCCCCGCCTGGAACATCTTCTTGAGCAACAAAATGCTCAAGCTCAAGAAGAAGAGGATCCAGAAGAGGATCCAGAAGAAGAAGAGATACCAGAACCTGTTGTGATGCATGATGAGGAGATGCCTGAGCAGGAAGAGGAGGAGATGCCTAAACCAGAGATAGTGTCTGAGCCAGAGTCTTGTATTACTGATAGTGATGATGATGCTTAGATATAGTAGTAGTTGTTTCTTTTCAGTTACCTAGCTGTATTTCATTTCATTATTGTTATTTCCTCATTGAAGGATTCTTAAAATTATTAATAAAAGACCTTTTCATTTTCTATATTGAGTTTATCATTTATTACTACTATTTTTGATTGTGTGTATTTTCAAGACTATTTACAAGACATCACAATTTTATTAATATTTATTTTGTAAAGGAAATGGCACGCAACAACCAAGCTAACATCATCAGAGACCTATTGCAAGCTATCCGAGAACTAGGACAGGTTCACGCTCAGGCACAGGTTCGGGTACCCGTAACTCCTCAAGCTGCTCCGACAATGCCGGTAATTGAGCAGTTTTAGAGGTACCGCCCACCCACTTTCGATGGCAGTAATAACCCTTTGGCTGCTGAGGAATGGTTGAGGACCCTGGAGAAAATTTTCAGGCACATCTCTTGTCCTGAAGATCAAAAGGTTTTGTGCGTGGTGCTCTTCCGATCTGGAAGGGCTAGCCATCGGTGGGACTCGGTGTCGAGTACAAGGACTGAAAAAGAACAGCAAAATTTAAGTTGGAGTCAGTTCTAGACTGAGTTTACTGAGAAGTTCTTTCCTCAGGCTCTCAGGGATCAAGGGGTTAGTTCACATGGTTAAGCGTCCCTTGCCGAGATTACCCAGGTTCAAATCTCCACAATATCATTGTGACAGCCTCAATCCCACATCACTTGGGTAGAGAAATTGAGACCAATTTATAAGCCATGAGACCCATTCCATCTGACATGAGGCCTTTTGAGTGAGAACTCAAGAGTAAAACCTTGCGGGCTAGGCCCAAAGTAGGCAATATCATATCAAAGTGGAGAGGGTTGTTACAGATGGTCCAACCGGAAGTGTGGCTAACGAGGACGTTGGGCCCCCTTAGGTGGGGTGATTGTGACAGTCTCAATACCACATCGCTTGGGTAGAGAAAGTGAGACCAGTTTATAAGCCATGAGACCCATTTCATCTAACATGAGGCCTTTTGGGTGAGAACTCAAGAGTAAAACCGTGAGGGCTAGGCCCAAAGCGGACAATATCACGTGGACCGCTTAAGTCCCTTTCCAACTATTGTGATAGCCTCAATCCCACATTGCTTGAGTAGAGAAAATGAGACCAGTTTATAAGCCATGAGATTCACTCCATCTGACATGAAGCCTTTTGGGTGAGAGCCCAAAAGTAAAACTGTACGGGCCAGACCCAAAGCGAACAATATCATGTCAAAGTAGAGCGGGTCGTTATAGATGTTATCAGAGCAGAGCCCAACCGGATGTGTGGCCAACGAGGACGTTGGGTCCCCTTAGGTGGGGTGATTGTGACAGTCTCAATCCCACATCATTTAGGTAGAGAAATGGAGACCAATTTATAAGCCATGAGACTTATTCCATCTTACATGAGGCCTTTTGGGAGAGAACTCAAGAGTTAAACTGTGCGTGCTAGGCCCAAAACGGACAATATCATGTCAAAGTGGGTTGTTACACGATACTATCATTCTGATGAGACATAAGGGGAGAAAAGAAAAAGCTAGAAAAGGAGATTACTTGGAATGCTTCATCTTGGTCTAAACTTGATCCTGTAATGGACAATGTGAACAAGAAGTTCAAAAGATTCCTCATTTGCAAATTATAGTCAATCAATTACCGGATGCATTTACTAACCATAAAAGAATAACCAAGTCTCACATTCCAGCTAAAAATGCTCCACTTAAAGTTGATGTCCAAGAAGGACAATATATGGCCAATAAATCTAAAATATGCCTGAAATATGGTAGGCCAGTCAGTTCCAAAGTTAAAAATCCCTAAAAGAAAAAGGGAGCGACTAATCAAGATAGTCCTGTTGAGGCAAGTACTCTTGTAGAGCATAATTAAGAACCTCCAAAAGAAGTTCAAGTTCCTAAAAATAATGCTAATGAAGAGATCTCGATAAATTATATTCACACGGGAAAGAGGTGGAACCGCAAAGAAACAAATGTCGACAATACTTTTGCATGTAATATTGCATTTAGTTTTGTAAATGTAAACGAGGATGTTGAGCCAAAATCTGTCGAAAAATGTCAACGTAGAAGTGATTGGCAAAAATGGAAAGAGGCAATAAAAGTTGAATTGGATTCATTAGAAAAACATAAAGATTTTGGGCCTAGTATTCAAACCACTTAAGGGAAAAAGCCTATTGGTTTTAAATGGATTTTTGTGTGAAAGAGAAATGAGAAAAATGAAGTCTTGAGAAACAAAGGACGACTTGTGGCACAAGGATTATTAATTGTGAAGAAACATATTCTCCCGTAATAGACGCCATTACATATACATACCTAATTACTTTGGTTGTACATGAAAAACTAGATATGCGCCTACTATCTATATGAAAATCCTAGAAAGATTCAAAATGCCTAAATCATATAGTTCAAAACCTCGAGAATTACTTTCAATCAAACTACATATGTCACTATATTGTTTAAAACAATCTGGTCGCATGTGGTATAATCGTCTCAGTGAATAGTTGCTCAAAACAGGATATAAGAATTATCCCCTTCGCCTATACGTTTTAAAAAAAAATCAACACTCGGGTTTACTATCATTGCAGTATATGTTGATGATTTAAAACATCATTGGAACTTCTGAAGAGCTCCCAAACGTAGTTGATTATTTGAAGAAAGAATTTGAAGATGTAAGATTTGGGAAAAATAAAAATTTTGCATTGGTTTGCAAATTGAGCATTTGAATAATGGAATTCTTGTTAATGATGCTTTATATGGACAAATCACATCCATTGAGTCAGTGGCGGAGCCAAGTTTTTGCTTCAGTACGGTCGCCATTTTGACTTTTTTGTTCATGCGGGAAGAATTTATTGTGCTATGCATATTTTGCTAACAAGAGTGATAGTTCGACTTGGACATCAGAATAAGATGAAAGTAAATTTAAGATCTGAAAGTGAAGAAATAAAAAAAATTAGAGTTTAATTTCTTACTCAGATTTATGTCAAGTTAGACTATACATCTATATTTTAATTTAAGATTAGATATTTTAAGTTCTATTTGAATCAAGTTGCCTAATTGGAGAAGTTGAAAAACATTTATTTCTATGAACTTGGTATAATCCTATCGTGAAATCAACCATAATGGTAGAAAATTAAAAAAAAAATGAAAGAAAAGAAAAATGATAAACGGATAAAAGTTCAAACAATAAAATAGTTGATAGTATTGGCCATTTAAAATGCTTGGTTTTGGGCCCAACTATTAATGACTTTACAAGCCCATGAAAAAACATATATAAACATAATAATAAAAACAAGGAGTAAGGGTAAATTTGTCATTGCATCATGTCTCCATCTTCCCTCTACCTTTTCCACGCTCAGTGCTTTGTAAACTATTCAATTTCAGTGGCGCTAAGCTTCTTTTATCAATCCAGTGCGGTCCTTGCCTTCCCTACTCATAAAACATCATCCAAAATCCAGTGCGGTCATGTGACCGCACTAGTCTCACATTGGCTCCACCCCTGCATTGAGTACTCCAATGATTGTGTGATCTTTTGATGTAAATAAAGATCCTTTTAGACCACGAGAAATAATAAAAAAATTCTTGGTCTTGAAGTACCATATCTAAGTGCTATTGGTGCCCAGATATTGCATTTGCCATGAATATATTGGCAAGATGTAGTTCAGCTCCAACAATTAGGCATTGGAACATAATTAAACATATATTTCGTTATCTTCGAGGAACGATTGACATGGGATTATTGTATTATAATTGTTTTTTTTTTACCAGAATAAGTAGGATATGCTGATGTAGGATATTTGTCTAGTCCACATAAAGCCAGATCTTAGACAGATGATCTATTTAGTTGTGGTAGTACTGCTATATTGTGGAGATAACCAAGCAAACTTTAACTATCACTTTTCAAATCATGCTGAAATACTTGCAATTCATGAAGCGAGCTGAGAATGTGTATCATTGAGATCTATTATTCAACATATCCATGGAACATGAGGTTTATCTTGCAACAAAAACATTCCTACCGTTCTATACAAAGATAATACGGTAAGCATAACCCAATTAAAAAGAGGATTTAGCAAAGGCAGTGGCGAAGCCATCTTAGAATGAGTGCGGTCATCTGAACTTTTTAATCTTTTTTCTTTTTTATTATTATTATTTTTTTTTTTGCAAGGGTTTTTGGCTGAAGTTTATTGTCTGCTGTAATAGAAATGAAGTTTCTTTTAGGGCGAGAGGTAGACGAGAAAGATGACTAGAAAAAGGAAAGTAAAAGATTGTCACAATTCCCAACTTTCTTTTTCAACTATTTTATGCTAGTGTGTATATATAAATTTAATTATTCTCCAATGTATACTCTTTTTATTTTTCATTTATGCTCTATGAATGGTAAATTCTTATAACTAACTGTTGAGTAATTTGTTTACATCTAGGATTTTCATTTTTTTCTTTCCTTTTCTTTTGCCGTTTAGGATAATAATAATTAGTTTCTTTGAAAAACTTTTCTTTGGTAATACATAAATCTTGAAACACACTTCTTTTTTAGAGAGATTTTATTCATTAAGAGAATCAAGTTGGAGTGCATCATCGATTAGCGTGAGGGGTGAATGAAATAATATACTAGGACCTAACACAAAACTAGCCACTCTAGTAAGCATATGAGTGGCCTGGTTCACAGATCTCCTACCACAAGCGAGCTCTATACCATCAAGTTTGAAAGCCAGACGTTTAAAATCATCCAATATCAAATGAAAATGAAATAAATCGGTGTGTGTTGAACGGAGGGCGTCAAATGCGGTCAATGCATCCATCTCCAGTGCAACTTGAGGGATGTGCATCTCTTTGATCCAAGCTAGAGCCTCAAAGATGCCCACTGGCTCAACCAATCTCGCATCAAACAAGCCCCTTGCCTTGAAAAGAATGCCCCTTCGTCGTGTAAGACCAGGCCAAAGCCAACAGAGTTCTGATCAGAAAAGAGGGCAGCGTCCACATTTAGCTTGATTAAGCCTGCAACAGGGTGTCTCCACCGCATAGTGCTTGATGGCTACCCATCCCGTATGTGAGATCGGAAGAGCGTCGTGTAGAGCATCCTTCTACTGTTGCTCTAATAAATTGGCCAAGGCAACCACCTTAAGTTGTATAAGGGAATGGCCATGACACACAACCTTGTTCCCATTGTGCCAAAGAGCCCAGCAGAACATAGCAATTTTATCCCTTTCGAGTTGCTCATTTCTACCCTAAAAAAACAGTAGCCATTCCTAGAAATTCTGGCTGACATGATGCTAAAAGTCAATAGAAGATACAATCCAAACCCGTCGTGCAAAGCCGCAATCTACCAAGCAATGCAGTGCAGTTTTATTCTCAACGAGGCAAACCGTGCATTGGCTGTCAACGCTACTTCCGATCTGTTCAGAGTTAGTCCAAGGTAGGAAGGACATCCGATTATGCTCGCCATAAAAGATTCTTGATTTTTGGGGGCACTTGAAGGTTCCAAATAAGGTTCCAAAACAGACTGACAGTGGGAAGAAAGTCACCCTGATGGATGTTTAAAGCTAGTCAATAACCACTCCTCACCATGTATCCGCCTCTAGCATCATACTTCCAAAATAATCTATCACTGGTCTCTTCTAATCCAAGAGGCACTTGCAAAATTAAGGCCTTGTCCTAAGAGTTGAATAAATCATCCAACACCTTTATATCCGAAGCACGGACCCCAGGTAACAAAAGCTGGTTCACATAGATAGCCTCACTGTCTAGGATCATAGAAGAAGAAACAAAACCATCCTCATTATCAAGTAGCCACTGATCTCTTCATACTCTCACATTACTACCATTGCCAACTCTAAACCTCGCTAGGATGCTCCGCCAAACAAAACTAGAATTATACCCAAATTTGGCATGCAAAAAATCTGAATGAGAAAAACAACAGGGGTTGATGTCATCAAACAAAGAATGATCTAGAGAGTTGCTCTAGATCATAGCGGAGAATGGATTATAACAGAGAGTTGCTCTAGATCATAACCTTCAAATAAATTTTCCATTCGAGCCGACAAACAAAGAAGATGATAAATAATGAAATCGAGTTGGATTTTTATAGAACTGTTGAGACTGTTTTCGAGATCGAACAAACCCATATGGGGTGTATCATCATCTCCACCTTAAATAGAATGTTTTTCCTCTATCTCTTTTATTTTTTTGCGTAAAAATGGAGGTCATGGAGGGTGAAGGATAATGAGCCAAAAGGTTTCAGTTTTTTGCTCTTTTTTTAGAGTTGCAGAGAGTCATTGGAGAAAATGATCTAAAGAGAAAAAAGATCCCATTGAGAGAGATAAAGAGAGAGAGAGTTTTTTCCTTTTTATCATTGAAAAGGAGAGAGATATGGGGTTTCACGTGAAAGTGTATCAAAGTGGCCTCCACTTGGTTGACAATCTTTCCTTAGCCATTAAGTCTTGGGTAATTGCCATCCAATCACTTTATTTTGTACTTGTTTATTATTTAGAGGACTTCTTTAGCAAAATGGTAGAAATGGAACTTCATGATTATCTTGGCTCATTTTAGTCCTCAATCCCATGTGTACTTTGACTTGTCAACCGGTTGATTCTTGACTTGACTATCTTTAGCTTTGACCCGTATTTTGGGGTACAACAAATGCCCTCCAGGTCTAGAGTCGAGGGTACATTGGGTTCAGGCCTTGCATTTCAAAACTTGCTAGTGAATTGAATCACACAATGGTAGACCGACCTCTTCTATCTCTCTTAAGTTTATCAAGCTTGATAATGGTTAGAGCAACTGGCATCACCCTTAGAAGTTGAGCTCTATTCTATATTCCCGGCCTCATATGGTTAGGTGGTACGCTTTGATGGATTCTTTGGAGAGAAGAATGCTTATTCATGTAGCTCCTTTAGCTATATAAAATGATGAGGTCACGAGTCAGACATCTCGAGTTTAGGTCATTGATTGATTTCACCAATAGCCCTTTAACCAGCTTAGTGGACCTTCCCTTCGGTGGTGTTACCTTCAGGTTTCCAAGTCAGCAATGAGCTGACTTGACTATCAGGTCATAGTCTTTAGACCTATTACTTATCATCCTGACCTTTAGTTCGTTCGGTCAATGAGTCATGTAACTTGTAGAGGTGGGACTAAAACTTTAGGTTATCTAGTCTTTAGTTAGATATGCTAAACCTAAAAGTCATCAAAGTCATCAAGCTTGTAGACCAACAATTGACATTTAGGCATGTAAGGAGGATGATGCGACCTTTAAGTCCTAGTCCTGTAGCTTAGTGACCTAGTGTTCGGGTCTACATCTCGATGCCAGCCTTTATGTTACGTCACCTGGAACAATATGACTTGACCTTTAAGACCAGATCTTAAGGTCATCATGTCAGATAACTATTGGTTAGCAAGGGGTGATCGTAAGCTTGCCAAATTAAGTGACTATTGATCAGTGGAAAGTGATCGTCAGTGCGCCATGTTAGACGGTTGGAGATCAGCCTAAATTGGTTGTCAACGTACTAACTAAGATAGCTAGAAACCAAAGGAATGTGATCGTCGGCGCACCATGTCAGACGACTGAAGATCAGCCTAAATTGATTGTTAGCACACCAACTATGGCGGCTGGAAATCAAAGGAAAGTGATCATCAGCGCACTATGTTAGGTAGCTAGAGATCAGCCTAAATTGATTTTCAACACACCATCTCCGGAGGCTGGAGATCAATGTTAAACAGACCTGAAACTCATCATGCTAGACAGCTGTTGGTAGACATGAAAATAATCTTTTGATCATCGTAAAAGAAGATAGGGCATACCTTAAGGAGATCTCGTCTCCAATCTTTATCCCTAAAAGTGCTTCTCAACCTTCTTTTTGTATTGGTCTCTGAAGTTTGGTTTGCCTGGAGTGTCAGCCGGAGTGTGCCCACTTGGAACGCCAGCTCACCTGTATTGTTTGTTCACTTGGAGCCTGTAAGCTTGCTTGGAACGTCAGCTGGAGTGCTGGCCCACTTAGAGAACAGGCTCGTGAAGGCCATTTATTCTCTTAGAGCTTGCAAGCTCGCTTGGAGTGTTGGTTAGAGCATTGGCTTTCTTGGAGATCGGAAGAGCACACGTCTGATATGTCGACCTCAAGAGCTGACCTTCCATAGGAGCTGACCTGAAGAGCTGACTTTAAAGTTCTCGACCTCAGGAGCTATCCCTAAGAGCTAACTTTCAAGTCCTCGACCTCGGGAGCTACCTTATGAGATGACCTCGGGAGCTAACTTTCAGGTTTTTGACCTTAGGAGCTGACTTCGGAATCTAACTTTCAATTCCTCAACCTTAGGAGCTGTCCTCGGAAGATAACTTTCAGGTCCTCGACCTCATGAGTGACCTTATGAGCTGACCTCAGGAGCTAACCTTTAGGTCCCTGACCTAAGGAGCTGTTCTTGGGAGTTAACTTTCAGGTCCTCGACCTCATGAGTTGGCCTCTAGATCCTTGTCCTCAGGAGCGATCTTATGAGCTAACCTTAGGAGGTAACTTTCAGTTCTTGAACCTTAGGAGCTGACACCGGGAGCTAACTTTCAGGTCTTGACCTCATGTGCTGGTCTTTAGATCCCTATCCTCAAGAGTGACCTTCTGAGCTGACCTCAGAAGCTAACTTTCAGGTCCCTAACTTTAGGAGCTGGCCTTGGGAGCTAACCTTCAGGCCTCTGACCTAAGGAGCTAACCTCAAGAGAAGATTTTCAAGTCCTCGACCTTATGAGCTAGTCTCTAGATCCTTGTCCTCAGAAGCTAACAACCTCAGGAGCTAACGACCTCAAGAGCTAACCTCCAGTAAAGCCACGAAACCTAGCTTCATAAGGCGTTAGATTTTCCAAGTCTGTCTTCATCTGTTGAAAGGTCCTCTGGTAGATGATGTTCACAGTGCTGCCGTTATCCACAAAGCTTTTATGAATTTTGACTCCCAAAGCCGATATAGTGATGATCAGAGCATTTGTATGGGAGTGTAACAAGCCGTAGGCATCTTCATTGCTGAAGGAGAAAAGGCTGGTTCGAGTGACGTGGTTTATGCCGTGAGCAAGTGATAGCAATTCTGGGCTTCTTTTACGAGACCTCGCCTTTGTCTCATAGAACCCTCTGTGCTGTGATCTCCACTGATGAGTACGCGGATCTTGGCTGAAGCTTGGTTCTATGGGACTTGGGCATTAAGGACTGTATGGGGACGAGCTTGTCTGTCTACCCTTGGCGATTTACTATGTATTCGCTCAGTTATATATGTTCGATTAGCTTCTCGATTTCCCACTTTAGATGCCTGTATTCGTCTGTGTCGTGACCCATGCCCTAATGGTACTTGCAGTATTTGGACTGATCTACGTCCTTCAAAGATTTCTTTATGGACTTTGCCTTGGGCAAAATTGGATTACTCTGTAGGAGGTTGAAGATGTGCTCAACAGAGGCGTTGAGTTTGGTGAATGTCCTAGAGGAGCTGGATGGCTTTCTTGAGCTCAAGATCTGATCTCATTAGCTGGCCTTCAGGTCCTTAACCTCAGGAGTTGACCTTCAGGTCCTCGACCTCAGGAGCTGACCTTCGGGTCCTGACTTTAGGGGCTAACCATGGGAGCTAACCTTTAGGTCCTCGACCTAAAGAGCTGATGACCTCATTAGCTAGCCTTCAGGTCCTCAACCTCAGAAGCTGACCTTCAGGTTCTCGACCTAAGGAGCTGTCTTTGGGAGCTGATGACCTCATTGCCTGGCCTTCAAGTCCTCGACCTGAGAAGCTAACCTTGAGAGCTAATGACCTCATTAGCTGGCCTTTAGGTCCCCATATTCCAGCGTTGAGGAATCCTATTTTTTGCAATGTCCATCAAATACAATTGACATCCTTTGCAACTTTGAGAGACCAGGTCTTGAAAACTTTTCTCTTTGCACGTGAGGTTGGGAATGACCTCTAGGAATGGAACCATTTCTAGAATTTTTTTTCCTTCTTTCCTCACTGTGACCGTATAGTTTGGTTGGAAACACAGCTCATAATTGAAGCCTAAAGCTGTTTGTTCCAGTTTATATTCGTCAACTTTCCGTCATTCATTCTCTATCAACAGAGAGCTCTTCCGATCTCCCTTTTCTTTATAAAGTACCAATGGCCATTAATTTCTTGCCCAGAAGAAATGATTCAAGCAAAACATAATTAATCATTCTTTTTCATAATTAATCATTCTTTTTCTTCCATTTTCCAGCAGTTTATGCACATTTAGAGGGTAGATTCTCTTTTATCCAATAAGCAAAAATAACTTTCTGAGATGACCCACTTTAAGCAATAAACTATGAATGGTGATCAATGGGTTTGCATTTATGGCTGAATATTTTCTTTTCACCCAAGTGCTCAAACCTTAATTATGTGCAGCAACTCCATTTTTGTCAAACACAGCACCATTTATCCTTGATGTTTTGAGAAATTGGTAGGATTTTTATGTCGATTCCCACAGACCACGCCATTTTGTTGATGTCAAAATTTGCCATTTGAGCCAACAAACAAAGAAGAGGATAAATAATGAAAACGAGTTGGATTTTTATAGAACTTTTGAGAATGCTTTTGAGTGGATCAAACTTGTATCAAACGTATCATCATATCCACCTCAAATAAAATGTTTTTCCTCTATCTCCTTTATTTTTGTGTGTAAAAATGGAGGTCATGGAGGGTGAAGGATGATGAGCCAAAAGGTTTCAGTTTTTTGCTCTTTTTTGAGAGTTGCAGAGAGTCATTGGAGAGAAGGATCTAGAGAGAGAAAAAAGATCCTACAGAGAGAATTTTTTCCTTTTTAATCATTGAAAAGGAGAGAAAGATATGCGGTTTCACGTGGAAGTGTCTCAAAGTGGCCCCTACTTGGTTGACAATCTTTCCTTAGCCGTTAAGCCATGGGTACTTGACATCCAATCCTTTTATTTTGTACTTGTTTATTACTTAGAGGACTTTTTTGGCAAAATGGTGGAAATGGACCTTTATGATTATCTTGGCTCATTCTAGTCCTCAATCCCACATGTACTTTGACTTGTCAACCCGTCATTCTTGACTTGACTATCCTTAGCTTTAACCCGTATTGAGGATCCACTAAGAAATTCCAGCCTTGTTTATCTAAGAGTGCCAAATTCATTTCATGTAGCTATTTGAACCCCAAACCCCCTCACTTCTTAGGGTAGCAAATCCTTTCCCATCTCAGGCAGGAGATCTCTCTAACTGTACCTTTATTATTTTTCCACCGGAAAGCATTTATGGCTCGTTCAATCTCTGCACAAAGATTATCCGAGAGTAAAAAAATACTCATAGCATTGTTAGAAATAGTCTGAGCCACTGATTTTGAAAGAATCTCTTTGCCAACTCTAAATAAAGACTTCTCCTTCCACCCATTTAGTTGTTTCCAAATTCTGTCCTTGATGAAGGATAGAATTTCCTTCTTCTTTCTACCCAGTAAGGATGACAACCCCAGATAAAATTTATTACCCCTCGATGCTCCTACTCTAAAAAATGAGCAAACAGCATGTTGGCAGTCATCAGGGACGTTCGAGCTAAAAGAAAGCGCATAGTTTTGGAAGTTTATCGATTGACAAACTCAACCTCATAAGCATGCAACAAATCTCTGATTGTCTCAGTTTCCCGCATTTTAGCTCTAAAGAAGAAAATGCTGTCATCAGCAAAAAAGAGATGAGAAATAGAAGGTGCACCTTTGGCCACCTTACAGCCGTGAATAACCTCAGCCACTATCTTCTCCTTCAAATTATTAGACAAAGCCTCTACACAAATAATGAAGAAATATGGTGACAAAGGAGATCGAGGTCGTGCCTCATCTCCGGTGGAACCAGTCCCAGCTCACAGCTATTATGTAATATGTAATACTTTATAGAGGAGACACACATCAAGATAAGATCAACCATCTCCTAAAGAACCCCATGCGAAACATAACCTCTTCAATAAAACTACACTCAAGCCTATCATAAGCTTTGTTAATGTCAATTTTTAAAACAGCATAGCCTTCCTTACCTTGACTTTTCCATTTTAGATAATGCATAATTTCATAAGCAATTAAGATGTTATCACTGATAAAATGGCTAGGGACAAAATCACACTGAGGTTTAGAGATATTCAAAGGCAACACAATCTTCAACCAGTTAGCAAGAACCTTCGCAATAATTTTGTACACCATATTATATAAGGAAATAGGACGAAGATCACCCATATGCTCTGGACATTGTTTCTGAGGGGTAAGAACAATGGCCGTGACATTCAAATCATCAAGAATATGACAATTATTCAAAGCATCCAGGCAAAGAGAAATTACATCCTGACCAACAATATTCCAGAAGTGTTGAAAGAATTTCGGGTTCAGACCGTCGACGCTCTTCCGATCTTTATCGGGATGCATCTGAATGAGTGCCACCCGAGCCTTATCAGCTAAGAAGGAGGCTAAGAGATGGTCATTATGCTTATCCAAGATTCGGGCTGCAATTTGATGGGATACACAATGCAGTGTATCCATTCTCCTATTAGTAGAAAGATCGGAAGAGCACAC
>CAVNYN010232512.1:0-13314 GCA_963692815.1 Nyctanthes arbor-tristis
TCAGTTTCAGGAATTTTATGAGCGTCCAGACACTTTCAGTTTAGGTGTTTGCAATGGTTGTCAGCTGATGGCTCTCTTGGGTTGGGTTCCGGGCCCTGAAGTTGGAGGCGTTCTTGGGGATAATGGGGATACATCGCAACCAAGATTCATACATAATGAATCTGGAAGGTTTGAATGCCGCTTCACTAGTGTGAAAATAGAAAAATCACCAGCCATAATGTTCAGAGGAATGGAGGATAGCACATTAGGTGTGTGGGCTGCGCACGGTGAGGGAAGAGCTTATTTTCCTGATGATGGTGTTTTTGGTAGTATTCTAAAATCAAATTTGGCTCCGGTAAAATATTGTGACGATCATGGTAGTCCTACAGAAGTCTATCCTTTCAATCTCAATGGTTCTCCTTTAGGAGTAGCCGCAATTTGTTCCCCAGATGGGCGGCATCTTGCCATGATGCCTCATCCAGAGCGTTGCTTCTTGATGTGGCAGTATCCTTGGTATCCTAAGAAGTGGAATGTGGACAAAAAAGGCCCCAGCCCCTGGTTGCAAATGTTCCAGAATGCTAGGGAGTGGTGTTCATGAGGTTAATCTTTGCCATTGACAATATGTTGTTAACATTCTGTTTGATATAAAACGAATATTTGTTATTTGCTTGCTCTTCTGATGCATACTTTATGAATATTTCAGAAGGTTGAACTCCAAATTTTGGTTCAAGACATTTTCGCCCTCTACAATGGCTGTAACTGGAAGGTGAGGCGGCCTGTTTCTAATTTATCTACTGGAAAATGGAGTCTAACTGGAAGAGCAGAGACATCTCATTTTGGCAAATTTTGTTTTGTTTGTCATCCGTTTATTTTGTAGTATGTTGCACTATGCATCAAAAAAGGTTCAAATATCTGTCTTTTTTATGGAATTGTTTTGCAATGGTATTCTTATGAGGAGGTGAATGACTTTTCTAGTTATGCTGTAAATATATAAGCAGCATCTTATTCGTGATTATAAAATTTTTAGAAACGTCTCAAGTCACATCCCAATCTTTGTTTTGATTTATAAAAGATTAGCCTACTAGCATGTAACGTGACAGGATAAGTCTCTCTCTCTTGTCTCTGGGTGATTTAGAGATTGATGTTTTAGACATATCGTACAGCTCCGATTAACAAGAGTAATAAAATTTCTCAAAGAAAAATCAAAATTAAGATGACTGTTGCGGTTGTGATAGATGTAATTTCACTGGCCATTTTAATAAATTCAGTGCTAGACCGAACGGTTAAAAGGATTTGCGTAACGGATTTCAAAATATATAGAATTAAGGTTTAACTTATTGCTTTCCTTTCTTGGCTTGAAGCCTTCTACAACATTGATACATCAATAAATAGAATTATCTTTATTAAAATTTTAAAAAAAAAATCTGTACATAAAAAAAAAAAGAATTATCAATTTCTACTTCGCAGCTGAACTTGTTGAAGCTTGGTTCCAATTTCTTACCCTTTCAGATTTGTGTAATTAGGCCAAGTTATGGTGCCTGAGCTGCAACCAATAGTTATTCTTTCCCTTAAGCATAGATTTCCATACATCATATTTCATAAGGATTAGGGAGCTTCTACTTTTCTTGGCAATCTCTAAAATTACACAGGATATGTAGGAAAAGCATCATGATATACATAGATATGATATGCAGACTCGAACAAGTCATGCCCTAGAAAAAGAAAAGGAATACGAAACAAAAACATAACCAAGTATTCTGTGTACAAAATCTATTCCTGCTAGGAGAAGAGCACAATAAATTCAGTTGCAGATCATCTTGAATCTAAGGTGCCGTACATCCATTGAGAATGCAGATAAATATCCTGGTTTAGTTCTTCGAAGAATCTGTCAAAGACTCTGAAATCAGGGTATAGTTGGAAGATGTCATCCTCAAATATATTTTCCTGGGGAAACTGCATGTTCGTTTGGCTAGAGCAAGCTTGATTTTCTGGTTGTACAGTTTGCTGATTAAAGTGGCCCCCAGTGATATTATATTCCTGCGAAAATTGTAAAACGTTGTTTGGAACGATAGTTTCTTGAAATGTTTCATAAACAGGTGCGTCGACTCCAAAATTATTAGCCATTTGATTTCCAACAATTTCTATCTCCTCCTCGAGGTCGGCCACCTGCATGGTAAGTTTTTCGTATGAAGTCCTTAATTCCATTGCAATGGTAATGAGATTTCTAGCATAAAGTGAGACAACAAACCAATTTCTGCAGTGCAAGAATGTGTGCAACACAACCATAAACTGGGTCCTGCATTCTTGCCAGGGCTTCATATGATAATGTTATAGCGGCATCACTTCTGTTCTGTACAGGGAGGTGCAGCAACAGTTTGGAGACGTTGCTTGCTCCAAAAACCTTGTGAACCGCAGAAAAGTGACTTGCTGCATGATCATAAGAGAAGTAAGGTGCAAAGATGCACTCGCTCGTGCACCTTCTTCTCAGGAACTTGCATGCTCCGCATGAAGAGCTGAGTCCTGTCATTGTTCAACCTTAATTTTCAAGAATCCTAAAGCTCGCACAAACTCATATTCTGAAGGAACAAGTCAGTCAAGGTCTAAGCTTTATAATTATCATTTGGGAAAAGGGTTAGAAGTTGATTTTCACGAAGGGCAAGGGACATTCTAACTTTTATGTTGACAGTAAATTATTTTAGGTCTCCTTGGTGGGCAACAGTTTCATGCACAAATTAGGTAAACTTTCCATATTTGTTGTCTTTAATATAGCTTTATCCAGTACAACTGATATGGTATACCCAATCATCATTTTAATATGATAGGCTCCAGATATGATAAATGGTTGCTGATTAGTAATCTATGTTAATGTTTGTAGTGTAGGGCAATAGGCAGGTATGCTATCCTCTTTTTCCCATTATTGAATGAGTTCACCATCATGCATTCTTGAAATAAATGCAGGACAAAATAGATAGATGGCTTTTGAACAGTTATATTTATAGTGTGACACACCAATGGGGAATGTTGAAAGTGGTACTATAACCAGCAAATTAATCAGCCAAACAAAATGCCACATGTTATTGCATTTTGATGTATTCTAGTATCTGGATATATCCAGGCTATCTTGCAGTGAGACTTGAGGATTCTTTGCAGTTTAACATAGTATATATGCTTCTCGTGGTGCTCGGGGCGATTGTTTCCTACAAATTTGGTACTTATCCATAGTAAGGTCCGGACATGTCTGCATTCTTCTGTCTGATGAACATTTTCATGCCAAACTATGCCAGTTCTGTTACTTTTCTATTATATTTTGCTGTAATGTGGTAGGTGATGGGACATGATAATATCAGTTTAAGTTCGTGGATGCTGGAGTCCCTTCATTGGGCTTGTTATTTAATATCATATATCACGTGGAGAGCATCTCAACCAGAGATGGATAGCATCTTGTTTAAATACTTGCTTAATATTTTCAAATTATTATATCTTTCTCAGTCTTTGATGAATTAGGATATTAGGTTTTGAAGTTCCAACTAGAAAATAGAGAAAATGAAAGTTTTTTGCACACGTTTTTATGTCAAGATGAAGTGACAGCTAAAGTTTATGATATCCTTTGTGCTTCTCCTGTGCTCAGAAAAAGATTAAGAGTAGGTTGCATGACTCAATACTCTAATTTTGTCTGGATATATATTCACTCTCCATTATTAATTAATATTTTTAGCTCTAACTTCAGTCTCAGTTTGGCTGTTTGCCACTAAATAATGGGTCGGCCGACGTCGTTTACTGCCGTTTTTGCATTAAATAATCCTTAAAACAGCTTCATCCAGTACAAGGATAGGACTTTAACACGATTCAAATGCTCAAACTACTGTATCTTTGGCTACTTTTATATATGCTTCAAAGCTCTAGAAAGGACTTAAAAGGTACATTTCTTTTTAGGTTAGTTCATAATTGTACTATCAAGAGTAGTGTTACTGTTACATGAAAGATAAATACTGAAATCAAGTAATAAATGACTTTAGATTGATTCACTTTCAAAGTTAGAGCTAGTGTACTTGTTGCAGCTGTTGTTGCAGGATTTATTTTTCTTCTCAAGGACGTATATTTGGATGTGCTTCATGTTCGGAGGAAATATTAGAACAATATGCATTTTAAGGAAAAGATGAATAGCAGAATGGAGAGGAATTTTCATTCAGGTGAAAAGTGCGTACTTTCTGTCTTGTCAAACGGATAAAGTTTTTGGGTTTCTTTTTTTTTTTTTTTTGACGAAAATAGATGCACGAAAGAACAATATTTGCGGGATGGTGGAGAAGTGCCTTTACACTTTCGAGCAAAACGATGTAAGTGTCTTTCTCTATCATGAAATGATTTTATTATATACTTCCTTATGCTATGGTAGGCTTGCTATAGATTTGGCACTCTATAACTAATTATTTATATTTTGGTTTAATGTCTAACAGTATCTATGTTCATTAGGTAATTGCCCTTTTGAGTTGTTTAATTAACATATGGCACTTACCTAATTGCTTTAATTTATTGCAATAACTGTTGTACACTAAACATATACGTACAGTTGGAATGAGAACATTGAGATGGATACTTTTTAGGAACTTAGCGTTGAACATAAATCAGGAAAGCGTTTATAGCACTTTCGGGAGGTGCAATTATAGTATCTGTCCAATTTGGGTGCATGGATGCAGGAGACATGCCCTGTGGATTTTCACGTAATGCGCCCATGTGGGATGGCCGGATGGGAGGTGTCATAACAAGGTATTCGAAAATTTTTGAATGACAGAACATATAAGCAATTGTAGATGACATTGATTGAAAAGAATGACGACTTAGGTAGTAGAGACATATTCCTTGTAACCTGAAAAAATATGGGAGCATACGAAAACATGGAAAAGAAAATAGTTTCTAAGTTTCATGGAAAAGATTTTACTCAGGAGAAGGTGAGAATTGATTCTCCAAGAAAATGAGGAAAATTATGCTTAAAAGAATTGTATTATGGAATTTGAATTACATTTCCATTTGTCAATCAAACACACCAAGTTAGAAAATAAGGAATTTAACATTTTATATGAAAAATATCTCCAATTAAACACACTCTACATGTTTTTATGCGCCGATATGGTGCTAACATGATATGTGTTGTAGTTACTACGTATTTGAATATCTTATATATATATATATATATATTAAAATATGATAGTAGCTATATGTAAGTTTTCCCGTCAAAACTACTATCTACTTTTATATACTTCTTTTATTTTATTTTATTTTATAATAATAATAATACATTAGTTACATTTTGATATTATTTTATAATAATATATAAAAATTGATACATATTTTTATTTTACATCCCTTGAGTCTTTTGTAATAGATTTAATTAATAGCGATTTTTTTGAGAGAATTTATGGCCCAGAGTATCAGGAAATGCAAAAAATATATGTTGTGGAAAAGAACTCATTGTGACAAATGAATACCATTCATAACTTAAATATGTTTTTGGATTTCTTATACTGATACTTATTGAATAAGGATGTGAGTGTAAGGTAATTTTGAAGATATATAAATTTTGTATGCCCTTTTTTCTATTGTTTTTTTGTTTCCATACTCAACATGAAATTAATTTTGTATTTAAAAAATTCTTCATTCTCATTTTTATTACTTAAAAGTATTGTTCTACGAATGACAATTTAAGTAGCTTTGTACTCAGTGGAAATATTGTACATTTTAATTTGATTCTTTTTATATATATTAGTAACATATGTATATGTATTAGTAGTACGCAATAAAATTGTGGTTATTTACTTTTTCAAATTGTCACACATTTTTTTTTTTGCTAATTATTCTATTTCATGCAACGCACGGTCATACAACTAGTTTTGTTAATTAGCCGTAAGATGAATAGAAAGTCAGAAGAAAAATTTATGCAATCAGCTCAAAAGGAACAATAGTTTGGTGTATTTGATATATGTTACTAATTACTATGTATTTGTTTCCTCTTTTGACGTATTCGATATGTTGTTTGTTGAACAAAAAAAAAATTTAAAGAGAAAAAAACTATTTTTATCATTTGTCAAATTAATTAAGAATCTTAAACAGTGCAAAGAAGAAAAATAACTGAGGCAAAAATTTAGGCACTCCAAAGAGTAACCTATTATAGTACTTCATGTTAATGAAAAACTCACACGTGAGATATTAGACCCTATTTTAAGGATCCTTAAAATCATGTATAGGTTGATGATTGGTCTAGAGTACTATATTAAAGTACTCTTAGAGTACCGAATGTTTTCTCGTTATTATAGCAATTCTTGTCTTATTGAGGTGTATCATCGTGTGTTAATGCACGATCTGCACTCACACATGAGATGAAACGACAAGTGATTGAAAATTTTGATATACCCCATCTAATTATTGTTAATTATTAGTCGTTAATAGTTTGAACTTGATTATTAATTACTCAAAAAAAAAAAAAAAAGAACTGCCTTTCAAAAAAAAAAAAAAAGGAAAAAAGAACTGATATGACTATTTAAGAGGAGATATGTTAAGTCTATTCGGATCTACCTAAGCTAAAATTAAGTTTCCATAATAAAATGTCATTTTTGTTGCACATATAAAACGAACTGAATTGGTCGGATTTGATGATGCATTACCGAATGTCACTAGTGAGATGAAAAACAGCACTACAAGCGTTTCATAAACTCTCCTGACAAATAAAAAAAAATTAGATATTGTTAAAACTAGAGAAGTTAATTTTTATCAAGTAGAGTAAATTGAAAAGTGAAATAATGGCATTCAACTATACCATGTGCATGCCATGAAAGGAAGCATATCATATGTATACTAAGGATAAACTCATCTAAAGTTTATAACGTTAGAATATTCAATAGTGCGTTAATGTGTAGTGTCTACCATTCTAAATTAAGGATGGTAACCCTTTCAAATTCAAGTCGGAGCAATGGCCTCAGCACCATCGATCGACGAATTTATGTAACTAGAATGTTCCAATAAGGTTGGTAATTCGTTGTGTGGTGGTTGATGTTTTGCCTCTACTTTTGTAAGAAAACCATTTTAGAATTTTGTAACTCAACCTAAATTTTGACGCAAAAGACTAGCAATCTAAGCAAGTATTATACTAGTATAATGATTTTATTCACATATAATTAAGGTGTAAAATTTTTTTAATTTATAAAACTGTCAATTTCATGTAAATAATTGTTACAATTAAAAAAAATACAAGTGGCATGCCATTATTGATTCCTAATCACGAAGACGAGGAATTGATGTGCTACTTAAACAATAAGTTGAGGACCAAAAATGCAATTATTCTAATAATTTCGACCAAGAACGTTCTTTGTGGCCAAGTGACGATGTAGACAAATTAACTCCTAGTTTTCACAAATGTAAACCATGAAATTAGAAAAACATAGAAAAAAATGAAAAATTAATATCTTGGAAAATTACAATTCTTTCCCTTTTGTTTTTATCCAAAGACAATTTGAACCTATAAAATTAAATAGATTATGTGGCAAGTAAAAAAGACCCAAAATTAAGTGGACAAGGGTGAACCTCAATTGCTAACCCCATGAAGTCAATTTACATTGGATTATTCAATCTCCATCCGCCACGTGGCATCCTTGATATCTTGATTGTGTGGCCTTCAAGAATTCAAGGGCCAATCGCATCCAATCATACTTGTACTTCGCATATATATATATCTATATACTCCTCCCGTTGCAAATTGCCTCCTCACAATAGAAGCTCCGGCTTTAGTTCTGCTCAAAGCTTTCCTTTACCCAACCCGCACCCGTCGGATCATCAGAAACTATGGCTGCTTCCGTCTCGACTGTCGGAGCTGTCAACCGCGCCCCGGTAACAAACCATCTATATGTTTTCCTAGAACAATCACTAGTCATACTGGTCTTTCCATTTTAGTCTCGTACGGATTCTAATTTCTAGTACGGTCTAATCTTTTATAACAAAAAAAGAAAAATATATTTACATGACAGTTATCATAATCTTAACGCGTTACTGAGTATGGGACATTAATATCTCAATAGAGGGATCAGATTGTATTAAAGAAAGTTTAAAATCTCGTCAACTATAATTAGAGCCTTGTTGGATACAAGACGTGTCTTTTAGTTTCACGTATGTGAAAGAATTACATTTACCGCACCGAAGTTAAGATGATATTTAAAAAAGAGAAGAATATGAAAGAATTATGATTTGTGACACCTTTTAATGATGCAGTTGAACTTGCATGGAACTGGTGCTGGAGCAACAGTAGCTAGCTCAGCCTTCTTGGGCAGCAGCTTGAAGAAGGTGAGCTCGACTTACGTTCCCAAGGCCTCGTCGGGAAATCTCAAGGTCTCGGCCGAGTACAGTGAGAAGAAACAGACAGACAAGGACAAATGGAAGGGCCTTGCCACTGATATTTCCGATGACCAACAAGATATCACCAGAGGAAAGGGTATGGTCGACCCGCTCTTCCAAGCTCCCACAGGAATGGGAACCCACGATGCCGTCCTCAGCTCCTACGAATACCTCAGCCAAGGACTCCGCCAGTAAGGACAACAGCTACTCGATATTCAATTACTCACTTGTTCTTAACTAAACGTGTCTTCAATCTAAAAACTCTAACTTTTAGATGTATATTCGGCTTAGTTTCCGATCCTCAATTTTTTAGAAAATTGTACACGAGTCAGACTTTTGATGAAAAATGAATCTGTCCCATAAAGAGACGCGTTGACATCTAAATAAATGTGCTCCTCGTGTAATGGATTAACCCTTTTTACAGGTACAATTTCGACAACACCATGAGTGGATTCTACATTGCCCCTGCCTTTATGGACAAGCTTGTTGTTCACATCACCAAGAACTTCATGACACTGCCCAACATCAAGGTGCAGCTAAAATTTACTTCTTTAATTAACCTAATCTTGTGGAATTCGAATAAATGAAACTGATATTGTAATGTTAATTACTGCAGATTCCTCTGATCTTGGGTATTTGGGGAGGAAAAGGTCAGGGTAAATCATTCCAATGTGAGCTTGTCTTTGCGAAGATGGGAATCAAGTGAGTTCTTGGATTGCTATAAATTATCTGAATTTTTTTTCCCGCTTTGCTCGTGAATAGGCTAACGGCGTGAAAATTTTTTCAGCCCGATCATGATGAGTGCTGGAGAATTGGAAAGTGGGAATGCAGGGGAGCCGGCCAAGCTCATCCGGCAAAGGTACCGTGAGGCTGCTGATATTATCAGGAAGGGTAAAATGTGTTGCCTTTTCATTAATGATCTTGATGCTGGCGCTGGACGTATGGGTGGAACCACCCAATACACCGTTAACAACCAGATGGTTAACGCCACGCTCATGAACATTGCTGATAACCCAACCAATGTACAACTCCCCGGTATGTACAACAAGGAGGAGAACCCTCGTGTCCCCATCGTCGTCACTGGTAACGATTTTTCAACACTATATGCCCCTCTCATCCGTGATGGTCGTATGGAGAAATTTTACTGGGCTCCCACCCGTGAGGACCGTATTGGTGTTTGCAAGGGTATTTTCCGTACTGACAGCGTTCCTGATGAAGATATTGTAAAGCTTGTTGACACCTTCCCCGGCCAATCCATTGGTAAGCCTCTCCTCCCTCCCCACAAAAGTAGGCCTAGTTCTGGGCCACAAATATATCAGTACATGTGATGCAATATTAAATGACAAATATACAAAAATTTGTTTCATATTCACACATTTAAGTGGACTTATATCTTCATGGTCTCTGTGCAGATTTCTTCGGAGCTTTGAGGGCACGTGTATACGACGATGAAGTAAGAGGCTGGATTAGCGGAGTTGGAGTCGACAAAATTGGCAGGAAGCTTGTTAACTCAAGGGAAAAGCCTCCAACATTCGAGCAGCCGAAGATGTCCCTGGATAAGCTTCTCCAGTATGGTAACATGCTTGTCGAGGAACAGGAGAATGTGAAGAGGGTGCAATTGGCTGACCAGTACTTGAAATCTGCCGCACTTGGAGATGCTAACAAGGATGCTATTGAGAGAGGAACTTTCTAAAATAGAAGGTTTGCATCAAGAATCTTACACTAAATGAGAAGGGGAAAAAAAAAAAAAAAGAAACTAAAATCTTGTTCATGTTCTTAACATTTTTATGCTGTTTTTGCAGGGGAAACAATGTTGCAGTGCCTCTAAGGTTGCACTGATACAAATGCAACTAACCAAGATCCAAATGGAGGAAGTCATGACGGAATCTGCTTATATACATGCTAGGCAGGCCTTGTAATCTTCTCTCTGTTGGGAGGAAATGAGATTTTCCTTTTCTTTTTCTTTTTCCCCCATTTTTTTCCCTTCTTTGTTTTCTTTTATGCGTAACCAAAAGTCCCTTTTGGGGTTCCAATAACATTGGTCCCTATTGTTTCTATGTGCTGCTGTGTTGTAATTTTGTGTTGTATAATAATACACTATTTTCTTTAATTGATAGTGTTCCATATGAAGTGGCTAGTTGAATGGGAAAATTGCTACCACTGTAGTTGTTGAATCTAAAGTTTGATCCTTTATTTGTCGACGTTGATGCTCTTATCTAGTTCTGATTATCAATTTACTTCAAATACTAACGAACTTCTTAGAACTGATCTCATGTACCATATATTTAAAACTTATCCCAAATTTCACCGAGTTGAATTGGGTTATCAAAAACTGCAAACATGCCGTAGTGGTGTGGACGGTGAAAATGCTAGTTAGGGGTTGGGAATATTAAAAATTTGTTTAGAAATAATTTATAAGCCAATTTGGTTTATAAATTGCGAAAACGGTATAGACACGATTGGTTCCACCCTTAGTGTTTATAATTGAACTGCAAAAAATTAGACTAATGAAATACCCATGTAACCTTTTATAATAATCTAATTAGCGATTGTAAGGGAGATCTTCTCACTTTTTCGTCATTCCTCTCTTTTTCACAATCTTCTCCCTTCTCTTCACCTTATCCATCCTTATAGTCAGGACTCACCGTATAGTGGTATACTAATTTATAGAGTATTAGTTTTTAAACAGTTGGCAAACATGAATCCCACTGCATTTGACACGAGATCAAGTATTTTAGCCATTACTACAAAGAGCTCAGTTAGAATTCGAGGGTATTATTATTTTTTTAAGCTGAAAATGTTATATTATATAAAAAAAAATGAGATTTGATGTTAGAATTGCTAAGTTTGAAAGGATGGGGATAAATTGCACAATAAAATAAAAGGCTAATGGTAGATTGAGCCAATTAGCATTTTTTTGTGTGTGTTTTTTAATTTAAAAAAGGTGCAAATTTTGGACACCTTTGCCCATGACAATTCTCCTCCCTTCCCTCAAAATACCCCGCCGAATTTCCGCCGTGATTTCCAGCAACTGGGCAAATCCCTCGTACCGATTTCGTGATTTGATTTCAGAAATATTTACTGCGTGAAATGGCAGAAGAACTCGAGAGGACTTACACATGTGTTAAGAGCGTCTAAATTGGTAGCGCTAAAGTATATTGTTATTAGAGTTGTTAGTTAATAACTCAAAAAATAACTTATATTAGTGGTGTTAAAGTAGTTGTTAAAAGTATTTAATTTAACAAGTTATTAGTTTTATTGTTAAAGTTAACAACAAATTTAATACTTTATGTGATATTATTTCTTTTTTTATTTTAATTAAAGGGGATTGGTCCTTCAAAAACCAAGGACCGAAATTCGTTTGCACAACCCAAATAAAAGTGTTAAATTATTTCTGTTCAGTTCCGGTCTCGGTCCCAAAAATAGCAAGCCCAAATGGTTTCGATCCCAATTCAAACTTAGGTAATGAATTCAGTTTTTTCAGGCCTTTTTAGGCTTGTGAAAAATTTTTTCTATAAACTTAGTAACGTAAAAACACATATAAACAAAGTTTAGAACAAATAAATAGAAAAGCTTTATGTGCAACAAAAGTATTAACATGCCTCCGTAAGGTAGAAGTGCTAGACTTACTTGTATTTCTAATTTTTTTATTTTAACAAATATAAAATTATTAAATATTTGAAATATGCATCCTAAATTGGAAAATAAATGTAAAAATCATAAATATTATATCTACTTTATAATTTTAACAATTTTAATATTTTCAAAAAGTAAAAAATAGATAATTTCTACTTTACTATAAATTTATGGGGATTAAATATTACAAAAATGATATAATTGTCAAAAATAAATAACACTTACTGCTTAAAATAAAAGTAAGAAAATTTATTTCACACTTTTTACCAATAAGAAAACCATTTAAATAAATAAGAAGATGTATAAGCACAAATTCTCTACGTGTATATATATATTTTATATAATAATAGCATATAATTTAAATAGAGTCAATAAAAATTATTATAAATTCGAACAATTTTCTTTAACAAAATCCTTATAATGTTATAAATTCTAGTAATATTATATATTAACACAATTGTTCTTGACTATTACTTAAAAATAATATAATAATGATAATTTTTAAAGAAGTTTATTAGTTAAAAATTTTCAACTTGAAAAATTAAACTATATTTAAAGAACTTTATTTATTTAAATTATTGTAATCAGATATCTTTTACAATTGACAATGGTAAATATATTCTAAACTGATTTAGTTACATTTATAATATCATGTATATATGTAGGCAATTAAATTTAATTGGTTAGGAAAATTAAACTATATTTAAAGCATTTTATTTATTTAAATTATTGTAATCATATATCTTTTACAGTTGACAATGGTATATATATATATTCTAAACTGATTTAGTTATATTTATAATATCATGTATTATATGTAGACAATTAAATTTAATTGGTTAGGGAGATAATTCAAGAATAACATTGAGTTGACCTATTTATATGTAGTACCTATATAATTTAATGTGTTTGCTAAAACTTTTAATAAGTTTGATAATTAAATCTAGACCTGAAACATCCCGAAAATTTCTACAAATTAAGGTAAGCAACGAAATTGTTGTTTTGAAAGAATTACTTGAATATTATTGTAAGATTGCTTGAAGATTGGTATTGAATTGACGCTAAAGAAAGATTTTATTGATAATTGACATAAACTAAAGTGTAATGACTTAATTGACATGAATTGAAGAGTGTGAACTTGATTGAAAGATAATGCAAAGGGAAGGACTTCTTGGGCAATTTCATGACAAGTGTGCGGCGCTACACCGCGCCACTTGTCAGGAGGAGATTTGCGCCACTAGTCAAGATATGGTTGGCGCCACTTGTCACGATATAGTTGGCGGAACTCAAAAGTTATTAAAATTAGCTAAATCCTAACTATTA
>CAVNYN010232523.1:0-35222 GCA_963692815.1 Nyctanthes arbor-tristis
TGATGCCATTTGGAATGGGAAGAAGGTCATGTCCCGGTGCTGGCTTAGCCCAATGGGTGGTTGGTTTGGCCTTAGGATCTTTGATACAATGTTTTGAGTGGCAAAAGATTAGCGACGAGAACATTGACTTGACAGAAGGGACAGGGCTCAGTATGCCTAAAGCTGTGCCACTTGTGGCAATGTGCAAAGCTCGCAATGTACTCCAAAATGTTGTGACCAAATATGTGTAAAATCGAAGAATTTTAGGTATTTGTAACTACTGCTGCATGTTAGTATTTTCTCCTATTAGCATTTGTCTACAAAATGATATTCCTTTGTACACTATACATATGAAATGTATAAACATCAAAATATGCAGCAATAAAAACGACTTCTGCTTCTCTGCCTTCTCCTCCGGAAATCATCAGCCCCTGTTTCCTGCTTCCTGCTATGAACCTTCGCCGTTTTCATGGTTTAATTTGAAGAACTCAAAACTGAATCAAACTGAGCCCATAATCAAGCAGTTTTCTGGAGAGATCATTGTTTGCAGCTGAAGATGGACGAATTCAGTTGGCCATCATTATTAGAGATATTATTACTACTAAACTTGAGCATTTCATAAATCATAACTGATGTTTGATGCAGTCTTGGTTAATTAGTTGCAAATTGCAATACCAATAGAAGTATTCTATTTTTAAACACTGTACCTTGGTTGCCTTGGCTATAGCCTATGGGTGCGGTGGTGAATAATAATAGTATTTAAGTGACTTTAGTAGGAACCTGAAAGGGAAAAAAAATCGAGTCAAATCTGATACTTGCATATACCTAATTTTATGAAGACGGAGAATATCTAGCTAAATGGGTAATTAGATTGGGATGAGGTAAAGAAAATCGATTCGACTTAACAATGGGTCAAGGAAGATTATGATAATTAATTGTTTCTTGACAAAAATAAAAATATTTACTAAAAAGTTTAATTGTTTGAAAAGTAAAGAGATGGTAAAACTTATCAAGGAAGTTTAGTAATTTCAACGCCAATTTTAGTGTTTATAATACTATTTATTAAACAAAAAAATGAAAATAAAAATATATAGATGTATTTAAATTGGCCAATAAATGGGTAATATAAATTACTCGTACTAGCCTGTTTGACCCAGACATTTTCAGGATGCCGCTGGTGGCCCAAGCACTTATTTGTTGAGGAGAAACGTCCCCGATTTAAGTGGGGAAGAGAAAAAAATTTGATGGGTAAGGTAACGGGTGTAGCATACTCGATCCCTACTCAGCCCATTTTTCATTCTTATATCTCAGGAAATTAAACATTTTATTTTTCTCCGTGACTATACTGTGACAGGAATTTTGTAAACTATGAAATATAAATTAAACCATATTTATTATATACAAAAGAAGTAACCTAATAACGACTCGATTTAAAAACATATAAAAGATAATTAAAAATTAATACATTAGCTATAAAGGAATTTTGAATTAACAAATCAAAAACCTTTGAATATAGAATAATCCAGCAAAATATAGATAAAATACATCGAGTATAGAAATCTCAAATTTGATATCACAGCCTTTGATTAGTAAAGATAATAAATAAATATCTGAGAAAGATTCTTAAAGATAAGAATAGATAAGGATTATGCTCTTTAATTATTAATTGAAGAAAAATAGGGAAATATTAATCTACAATTTACCGCATAATTTACCTAACATATAAGAAAAAATCTAACATGACCTCACTTAAGAAAGTTTTGGAGGAAAAAATGCAGTAAAAGTATAGAGAGATTTACAAGATAACTGTTTCTTTTCCTTAGCTTCATCTCCATGAAAATAGTTTGAAAATTTTTTCGCACTCTTGCCCTTATGACACTCCTTGAAATTTCAAGTACCGCGTATAGATACACCTAACTAGAACAGAGGGTACCACGACAGCACCTCTCGAGGGCGTCAAAATGCCACTGGAGGCTAGAACAAATTCAAAACCCTAACCTTAATTTTTAGGTTTGTTGTAAATTTTTATAATGTTTGGTGAATTCATATCAACATGCAAATATAGCAGACCATATCATACACATGCATAAATAGTTTCAGCCAAGTTGCATTGAGACCACCATGATTGCTAATTCGCTTTTGACTAGTGCACCAAAAAGGAATTTCAAAATCAATTAGGAGAAAAGTATTACTCCCTCCGTCTCATAAAAATAGTTACACTTTCTCTTTTTGTTAGTTCAAATTATTGTCCACTTTTATTTGTTAGTTTTTTAATTTTCTTATTTTGTACCCTTATTTAATGTGCATTGATATTAACAAATAAGAACCAATAAAATCAAAAAATAATTAAATGAAGGGGCACATTAGAAAAATGACTATAAATTTCACTTTTCCAAGAATTAACTTTCTTAAAATATATAAAAAATGATATGAGACTATTTTTAAAGAACAAAAAGAGTATATATTTATCTATTTGAATTGAAAATGATCTCCTCGATGGGATTATATTACCAGATGCTTATATATGACCGGAGATTATTGGAAACCCACATGCGGGTTCCTATGATCTCCGGTCACATAAGCGTTTGGCTGTATAAATCCCGCTAGACGTCAAATAAAAGATCGGGACTACGGTTTGAATTTAGCCTCGTTAAAATTCTATTCCATTTAAGATTGTTGTTATAACCAATTTAATATACATGTACCTTGTACTGAGTTCAGAATTCTATGCATATGAATTGGAAATTGTTCAACTAAAAACTTGTTTGACAACTAATAATTTATAAATCAAATTAGATTATAACATGTTACGTGATATCATTTTATTAAACATGTTATATGTATGAAACCTAGCATTAATAAATTTGTTGGCAATTGACCACTGTGGAAAATAGTTTTTTATAGTTTGCTTCTTCCCAACTTCTCGAGTTGAATTCAAACTTGTGCGCATGGTCGTGGTCCTATTATTAGACTAAAACTTACCTTAAAATGGACGAATTTCCACCACGTATGCAGCCTTTGGAACTGAATTTGAAAGAAATGCAATCCAACTTAGACTCGTAATCTCTTAATTTCTTTGCTCAAATTCCAAAATGTTCAATCCTCACGTTGCTTTGAAAACTTACTTAATACATTCTGCAAATTCATAGCAGTATCCTAACTCCTCCCATGTTAGTCAAGAAATCATACACTATAAATTAGTCCCTATTTCTATAATCTCCCTTCATTCACAACTAATCAATCCTCATTCTCTCTCTCTTCCTCTCTACTTAGTATTTTCTTGCAAGAGAAATGAAGTCATTTAGCCTCTTCTCCGTTGCCCTTCTTGTGTTGGTCTGCTCGGTTCTGTTCGTAGTCGAGGCGCGTCCTCTATATGATGCCTCAATTTACAGTTTATCGTTGAATGGTGTGAAATCAGGGCCTAGTCCAGGTGAAGGACATAACTTCGTGAATGCTCAAACACTTGGTGGAATCAAGGAGTCGGGCCCGAGCCCCGGCGTAGGGCACAAATTTAGTAATGCTCAGACACTTGGGGGCATTAAAGATTCTGCTCCGAGTCCTCCAGGTGAAGGACACAATGCTCAAACACTTGGAGGAATTAAAGATTCTGGTCCAAGTCCTGGGGGTGGACATTAGTTGAACGGATCATTATATCATTTCTTTATTTATATTATTATTATAATTCTTTATTGGTTAAAACAGTTGGAGAATCAGAGGTTATATTTGACTCTTCCTAGGATTTACAACAGTGGCCAGTGGGCTAATCTCACGGTTGATATTTATAAAATTCTTTCCAATGTAATGTTACTTTTCTATTTTATTTATCTACTATGGCCTCACACCTGTAAGGAATTAAATTGTATTTTAAGCCTCATGAATACAAATGAGCTGTTATTTGAACTTGGACTCTTCAGCATGTGAAATTGGAAATCAAACCCTGTATAATACCTTTTCAAAATGGATGATTTTATTTCAACGGGTTATGATATTTATAGTCATCGAATCGATTAATTCCAATTCAAATCACCGAAGAAAATAAATATACAAAAATATATCAAGCAAATCTCACAAAATACAATTAAAAATTGAAAAAAAAAAAAACAGATTAAAGAAAATAAGGGGTTGACCGTATACCATATATATATATATATATATATATATTTTTTTTTTGACGAAATATAGCTAATAAAATTTTTAAAGTAGACTTGTGACTATAATAACATATTAAATTTTGCTTCACCAAAATTTGTTGCATTCGCCCCGTAGCTAAGGAGCTTACTCGCTGATGCAGCTACCAAGCTAACTCACGCGAGATGCAATCCATTCGCACATGAAGAATTTTGTCCATGCTCACAGTTTTTACATTAGAGTTTTGCTATTTGTACGAACATTTTTATAAAAAATTTATACAAACTAACGAGTGTCAATAGTATGTTTTATGCACATAAAATCACTTAAAAAATCAACCTCTATAATTTTGTCACATTATTCTATGTAAATAAAACTTTTTGTAGGCTATACATTATTTGATGAGCAAGCGATTTTCAACATTTTAAGATTATTATTGAATTTGAGACTATTGGCCAATCAATATAAAAAGGTAAAAAGAAAAGATAAAGAGTGAATTAATTAATTATCAACAGTAAAAAATGTGAGTAATGCAATACGTATAGATGAGTGTATAAATAAGTTTACAGATAGAGATTAAAATTATAATTTTATTCATATATTTTCTCTTTCTTTTAGTGCACAACGCTTTCTGTAAATGTGTTTGTACATTCATCTATATAAGTAAATTAATCCAAAGAATGTTCCCCCCATACCGTTATAGAAAAACCACATAGGGACGTAATGTTGTTTGCCCTTTTTATCCCTTACTTCACCCTTCTTTGCCATTTGCCTTTGATTTTTCAATTCTGTTCTTCTATAGAGTTTTCCTTTTTTTTTTTTTTTATACATGGGGACACATGGAAGTAGAGGGAAATTTCAAATAATAATTTTTCACTTTTTTTGACAAAATTTAATCAACTAAATTAAGTCACAGGTCAAACCGATTCTAAAATGCAGGGTCTTTTAAAGACCCGTGATTTGTACTGGTCTTTGAACCATTGGAAGTTCTCCCGACGTGGGCCTTCTTTTGTCTCAAATGCTTATTTATGGGCCCGACGCTCTCATGGTTCCTTTATGGGCAAATCACAAAGAGCAATTTGGGGTCGGGTGATCGGGTTCGGGCACGGACTATACTGTCTTAACTCTTAATTTTGAAACCCCGGCAAAAGAACTGGGAACCAAATATCTACCCGCTCCCCATCTTCCAAACCAGTCTTCCTGCACCATCACCACCCCGTCCTCCATAAACTGCCTCTGTCTTTGCCAAACTGACCAATTTACAACTTGGTAAAAGATTGAGAGCAGAGTAGATTTCCTTCTCTCTGTTATTTTCATCAGAAGACAAATAAAATTCCGCCAAAATTTTGAGGAACAAAAGGAAACTACTGAAGAAGAGAATGGTCAGTAGTTCCAAGGATGAGTCCGCAACCGACGGTGAAAACTCCTCCGGAAATGCGCCGGAGTCCAATTCAGAAAGACTTTTTGAAGGAGGCGAGAAGGTCCTGGCTTATCATTGTTCCCGCATCTATGAAGCCAAGGCAATGCCCTAAACCGGCCTTCTTAGGGTTTTTCTTATGTTAACTAGAAATACCTTTTTAAAGTTTCATGATTGTTTACTTTAAGTTAAACTAACGAATTCTATTGGTGGTAAAACATTTCTGCGATCTGCTGCTTTTTCCACATGCAAGATTCAAAAAGTAGAGTTTCGGAAGAACGAGTGGAAATACTATGTCCATTACCTTGTAAGTCTCGTTATTAGCTTTTGTTTATTCCGGTTTCTCGGTAGCTTATTTTGTTTATTTCTCTGTTACTTTCTGTTCTTTGCTATCTAGTGTAAGTTCTGCTCTGACCCTAGTTTAAATAGGGCCTTTGCTGATTTCTCACGAATTTCTTACTGATTTATTCATTTCATTCTTGCAGGGTTGGAGTAAAAAGTGAGTATGCTACCTCAGTACTTGAAATGAATTTCATTTTCTCTCATTGGAAACTAGAATCAAGAGGTTCTCCCTTCTTTTGGTTTCTTGTTTTTCAAAATTTAAGGATCCTACTTAGTGCGCCTTTTCATTTTATATCTCTTCCATCTCCATTCTTTTTTTATTTTGTTTCTGGTTTAACAGTTTATTCAGGAGGGATGTCAAGTTGTGTGCTACTTAAATGAACTTTTACTTGCAAATGAATGTCCAAAATTGTATTCATGGAAATATAACTGGATATGCAGTGTTTATTATTACTCATTTTATGAATGATGCCTGGCTTTGGACATCATTGTACGACACTGCGACAGTGATAAATCCAAATAAATAAAACATGATATGTTTTTGTATTTTTGTTGGGAAGAGAAAAATGTAAAAACTAGTTCATAATGCTAGCACCTTTTGAGTTTTATGTTCTGGAATTACAAAAGAACAAAGCCAGATGTGTAAGAGAATAGGAATCAAGGCTACCATTAAAATAATTATGAAATATACATAACTGTAGGCTGATAACTGAAAGCTTAGTGTATTATCACTAGAAAAGAGAATCACTAGAAGACTTTGCAAAATAGATTGTAACTTCGGCACTATCTATTTAGTTTGCTAGATGCTTCTTGACAGCATTACTACTATTGTAAGTTGATTTTTTATTTTCCTCCACTTGCACGGAGCTATCTCTGGTAGTTGCTGAATGGGTGCCAGTATGTGTAAATTTTTGGATAAAGGAGATATAGTTGTATTCGAGAGTGGACCTTTTCTTTTCCAGAACATCTTCAAAGGGATTGAAGTGTTTATATTAGTTCTGTGAACAAAAAATCTGAATCAGAGCACAATACTGATCAATTCGGAGGTCTTGTGCCCCTAAGGTTTGTAGTTTAGGCATGAATTCTAGTCCACCAGTGCCTCATTCTGTTTCGTTCATGTAATAAATGAACTTCCAAATTAGCAGAAAATTCAATGAAGAGCCTAGTAATGATACACTGCAGTGACATTTAATTATTTAAATTTATCTTGGATTTTAAAATTACAAAAGAAACTAATCAACTTATTAAGCAGAATATTGAATGTTGAGTTCAAATGGTCAATATGGAGTTACTCATTGAAGCTCTAAATATCTTGCCAATAGTTGGGATGAATGGGTGGGCACGGATCGGTTGATGAAGTATACTGAAGAGAACGTCCAGAAGCAGCAGGAACTTGATAAGAAAGCTGGTGTGGACAAGAATGCAAAGTCAGGGCAGCGTTCATCACAAGCAAAACCAAAAAGTTCATCTGGTATGTCTCTCCTTCACAATTAGATATGATATATTCAAGAAAAGAAATTATGGTTCCTTACATGTTTTTAAAATATGTGCCTTTGGAATGTGTTGATGGTATTTGTAATTAGGTAATGAGAGTTCACAGTCCATTATCAGGCTGTGTTGGTTCTGCTGGATCAGCCTGGGATGGAATGTTCTTCTGCCATCTCTTTGATATGCCAAAGTAGATGTATTTGTTGATTTCAGAAAAATCCTTGATTCTGCATCTCTTCGAGATCAGTATATCACCTAATCATCTCTGGCTTGGTGGTGGTTTTGTGGGTTTTTTCGTTGCAGTATGACAATTGGCGTCACATTTTTACGAGATTCACTTTAGGTGCTAATGCCTTAGCATCATTGAATCTTCATCTGTAATAATGTATATTTGGACAGTGCCCAAGAGGCATATACGCATTGGTTGTCTCTGCATTTGTAAACTCTTTCTGGCTCTGAGATTTATCTATCACTTTCCTATCCATTTTTTTTCCTGCTCTAGAGGATTTCTTCAATTTTTTTGGGGATAGGATGGGTGGGTTGGTTGTGTCCTGTGTGGATCACATATATCTGTATGATGTTTTTTAGTAGTTTGCATTTCTAATTTCTGAGGTTATATTTCTTGCTTGGATTTTACAGATAGTAAATTGGATAAGGAGGAAACCAAGAATAATGGTATGCTGTTCTTTTTCTATCAATTTTTATTCCTCTACATCTTCACCTGCCACCTATCATATCTTGTGGAAAATGAACTCAACTGTTTTGAGATTCGCTATTCTCCAGTAATGATTTCATTATCATGTAAATATTGGCCACAGTCCCTCCATTCATTAGTGAATTGTCAAAACTTGGACCAGTGACTTCGCCAGAAACTTAAAAGTGCACAGTTCACTGGTCCAAGAATTGATCTATCAGGACATTGGTTATAATGCGAAACTTTTGGTTTCATCATTTGTAAGTTTCTCGTAGCATCTTCTTGAGAGAGTTACCTTTTTCTCCTCATAATATTGTTGTAGTTGCGAAAGGCAAGAAACGGAAGGCTGACTCAGGCGTTGAGGTGTGTTGAGTTATTACCAGTTAAGAATAAGTTTTTATTTTTATTAATGTGTAATAATATAACTTCTGAGTTCCGTTGACACTTGAGTGTTTTGCTATTTTAGTGGGTGTTTGATTATATGGTTTTGATTTATAAGGAGAAAATTATAATGAGACAGAATGTGCGGTGAATATTTAATTGGTGTTTGAGATGTATGGTTGTAGTTGAGTAATTGTCAAATAAATGGTTGGAAATTATAATTGTGTAGAATGAGAATCGGACACTCTCTTAATTTTAGTCCATGGGCTGGATTTGGGAGCCAAACGTTTATGTCACAGACAACTGGAGTGCCAAACATTTTATGCGGTCTTTTGTTTTTGTTTAGAAGTTCCATTTTTTGAACTCTTAACCAGAAATATGCAGATAGGAAGAGGCAGATCTTATATTGTTTCTATTTTTATTTATTTATTTATTTTTCCACTTTCTCTGAGGGGATAGAATGGAGCATTGAGGTATCCAATTGAGGAAGTTGGAGAATGAGAAACCTACTACTTAGTGTCTATACAAGGTCTAGTTCAAATAATATGAATTTGTGTTGATGCCAATGCACTGCTGGGTGTATAGTGTATACCATATAGGGTTTTCCTCTGTTCCTGTTCAATCACCTTAAAGTTAGTGAGATGTCAAAGATCTAAGAATTTTCACAGTTGTTGCAGTAATTGATCTAGAACTCTTTCTAAATACCACTCATTTTGTTTCATTTTATTTGCAGAAGTTTTTGCTGCCTCTTCTTGAATTGTTTAGTGCTTTCGTGGTTTTTAATATACTAACTCTACAGTTGCATATGATATTAATACACTGGTTTTTACCTTAAAGAGAGCATAAAAACCAATCAAATTCCATTCACAGTGTAACTAGCTCTTGTACTTTATTGAATTTGTAATTTTTCCATTGTTTATACTAATCCTATCGTTGTTTTATTTTGATAGAAAAATAATTCAGCGGCAGAAAAAATCAAGATCCAAATTCCTTCCACTCTAAAGAAGCAATTAGTAAATGATTGGGAGTTCATCACTCAGCAAAATAAGGTACTTGATTACTTCAACATTCACCGTCTTAAAATTAAAAAGAAAACACTGAACAATAAAGCAGAAGCTCACTTTTTTTTTTTTTTGGCTCCAGTGCAAATTCCATCCTGTTGATAATGATAGTTTATAATAAAGAGCACGTTGTCAAAGATAGAATATGAGCTGGATGGCACTCTGTATATTGGAAGTTATTTATTTATGAATCAAACAACTAAAATCATAGAATAGAAAATAGGAAGCATTCCTTTTATTTCCAATATCTGTTGAAATCATTTAACTTTGAATGATAGAAGAAATATATCTTTTCTCTTTTTCTGGAGTTTCAAATAGATTTTTCTTTCCTTAATGTGAATCTTATTGTTTGTGGTAGAAGAGTAAGTGTAGGAGAATTTATTCAACTTCTGTATTTTGCTAATTTGTCATGCTGTAATTCAATTCTATTGGTTCTTGGTTACAAGAATCCGTTCTTGTTGCCCTTCTGGTTTAGTTATGGCAAAAAACCTGAGTTGTCTCAAACTTGATGGAGCTCTAACTTGAATGTAGTAGAAATTTCTTGCCCCTCAAATCTGGGAAGCAAGGCAGATCATAGTTTCCCACTCCCATCCATTCCACACTGTTCCGTTTAATTTTGGAATAATATAAAACCTCGACCTAAATTTCCCTGCCTGCATTTGGCAAATCACAGAGTGGAGCTTGGCCAATCCACCCAGACCTACCCTGTTGCCATCCCTATCCTTGTTCCTAACACAGTAAACACTGTTTCCTTTCCATCCTTGAAGAGGCAAAAGAACATAGGGGCTGTAGCTCATTTTTCTTCTAATATGGAATCAACATGCTTTTTAGGGATTTCTCAACAAAAATTCTATCTGGGTTCACTTTATGATTGATTTCACATAAACATTTTACATATGTATGCTTGGGCATTCGTTGGTCCTTCATCTTCTTACCTGCAAGTAGATGTGTTTTCAGTTGGATCATTGAAGGGTAATAAGTGGACCCATGTCATTGCTTGTGTAAGCAGGGTTGTGAATTAAGTTGTCATGTTTGGTGTTATCAGATCTATGAGCTGGTATAAAAGAGGTTGCTCTTTCATTCTTTTTGCAGCTTGTCAAACTTCCTCGGTCTCCTAATGTTGAAGATATAATTAAAAAGTACCTCGATTACAGGTCCAAAAAGGATGGCATGTAAGTATCTTTCTCTGACTTTCTAACGGAACAATCTACTTGTGTTTTTTTTGAATTTTTGTGTCCAGTTGAAACCTTCAAGTGCTCTTCTACAAGGATGTTTACGACTTAGGCCTGTAATTTCCTATAGAGGAATGGCCCAGTAGAAGGGCAGTAACATGCAATGAATCTAGGACTGGTGAGGCTTCAGAAAGAGTCAACCTAGCCAAAGATCAGGACATGGCTTTGCTGGAATAGTATCAATTTCTCTCACACATGTTGAAAATATTTATTCAGCACAGTAACAGAGAGTCCAGATTAGATTTAGGAGCTGTTGTAATTCTCTAAATATTTGTTCAAAGACCTTGTGGTTCTTGGTGACTGTTCACCTAAGGCACCCTATGTTAGAGATTGGCCAACATCGGAACTATATGTACTGCTCAATTTGTGTCCAAGCTTAGAGCTTAGATTGATTGTCTACTCGTAGCCTTGCTCTTTTTAGTTGGGCGCATCAACATGTGTTTGGAGCTACTATTTTCTTGCAATATATATATCTATGAAGTTTCAAATTTATCTATAAAGCACTGAGGACCTGTACTCATAAAAATTTTCTTCTCAATTTTGTTAACCGATAATTAGGATACTGAGTAAGTCATTGGGCATTACTTGATTGAGAGATTAACTGAAAGTTTGTAGGATCTATCATACATAGATTATTGTGACCAGAATTTTCTTCCCCTATCAGAAGAAAACTTGTGGAACGTATTCTGGTAAATTTATACTCTTCAATGTTATTTTTCGGCTAGACTATGTAACGGAAGAATAACAGCCTTGTTTAAAGTGTATAATGATATTCCAGAGAAGGGAAGATATGCCTTATGGGAATACGGGATCACCAAATAATCTGTTAGTTTTTGTGTCGGCATTTCTAATTTACTTTTTGCTGCATATTTATAGCAGTGTTGTTTGTAAACATTTTCATGGGTTCAAGGTCTGCAATACTTTTTTGTATTAATAGCCTTGCATGCATGTGGTATTATAAGATGAAATATGGTTTTGGAATTAAACTTTTTACTAGGTAGGTAGTCCTTGATTATATTTTTGTCAAATGCAGGAAGACTGACGTGGTTGGAGAAATTTTGAATGGACTCCGATGTTATTTTAATAAAGCATTGCCAGTTGTTCTGTTGTACAGAAAGGAACGCCAACAGTACCAAGAAGCAGTTTCAGATAATGTCTGTCCATCAAACATATATGGTGCTGAACATTTATTGCGCCTCTTCGGTAAGAATATCTTACATTTTATTTAAGAAGGTTTTGTTGTTCAGTAGGTGGTGGTGGTTGTCTAATCCCAACTTTAGAAATTTATGTTTGTCTCTACTTCGAGCAGTGAAGTTGCCGGAGTTGTTGGCATATGCGAAAATTGACGAGGAGACTTTGGTACGGATGCAGCAGAAATTGCACGAATTTCTCAAGTATGAACTCTATTTAAATTTATTTATTTATTCTTTTCATTGGATATCTTGCTCTTGGAACAGATACTGTTAAGTACGTCAGTCTACGTGGGATTTGTATTATCATCACATTCTACGACCTTCCATGAATTTTCTGGTGACATACTTTAGTTTCCCGTTTCCAAGTTGTCCAAGCAAGTTGACACGTGTCAGAAGATATCTCCTTTTAGGCCATCACAGAACTTATGTACTTCTGTAGATGGATCAGTTAGCAATGCTTGATGCCTTGACTTATTTATTGTGCGTTCCGTACAGGTTTCTGCAAAAGAATGAAAGCACTTTCTTTCTCGCTACATATGATGGTCCAAAAGTATCTGAAGGAAGTGGCAAGGGGAAGGATAACTGACTCAACGACCAAGTTTCCTCATCAAATATACCGTAGGTGTTTGTGTTAGGTAGCTGAAGCGTTGGTAGTGCTTCTTGATCGACTAGTGTCTGTTGATAGTCTGCATTATGAACTGCCAATCTGTTGTTGCAACAATTGCTAATTTCCCGTTTCCTCTTGTAGTATGGGTGTGTTTGTATACAATAAGGACTACCCTCTTTTTTATTGGCACTTGCTTTTGCTCTTTGGTAATGTTAAAAAGTTAAAACTAACAATGTATTATTTTATCTTAAAATTTGAGTTTTGCCAGCTTGGACATGCCTTTTACCGCTGATGACGCATAACCCGTTAGAGAAGTTATAATAATGCAGCAATACTAGAGTTTTCAATTTATTATGCATGAAAATCAGGATTGGAATTTGAATCCAGAATTGCTAGAGACGTTCAATTTTTACATTGTGCATGAAAATCAGAATTGGAATTTCAATTCAGAATTGCAGGGCTGTCAGTGCCATCACTCAAGGTCGCTGCCGGCTATATCCAGTACAAACCTGTATCTTACATCGTTCTTCTCCATTCTCTCAAATGCCTCGTGAACGTAGGACATCTTTACCACTTCAATCATGGTTGTCATTCTCTTTTCCACCCAGAAGTTCAATAATTCTTGCAGCTCTTCGGTGCTCCCAATGAAGCTTCCGGTGACTGCCTTTTTCCCTGGATTCATAGGTATTATTGAAAGTTAGAAGAAAATTCATTAAATGTTTGTGGTTTTCATTTCTTATCAGAAATTAATGGGTCTGATTATGTAGGACAACATACCCAGTATCATGTCTCCAGCTTGAATCTGAAGAGGCTGTGGAGCTGCACCAACAAGTATCAGCTTTCCTTGTGTTTTGAGAAGGGAAAGGTACGATGGCAGGGGGTGAAAAACCGGTATGGTATCAAGTATGTAGTCGAGGCTGTTTGCAGCCTTCTCCATTTCATCTTTGTTAGTGCTCACCAGATAAGCATCTGCATTCAAATCCTCCATTGCCTCTTTTCTTTTCTTATTGGAAGAGCTTATGACAGTAACATGATGCCCCATTGCTTTGGCTATTTTAACGCCTAGATGACCAACTCCTCCTAATCCCATTATTCCCCCCTTCACATTCTCATTGCACGACGCCCACTGTTTTAGAGGACTATAAGCTGTCACCCCAGCACATAGCAGGGGCGCTGCCTGTGCCGGTGCTAGCATTTCTGGAATCTTCACTGCAAACCTGGGCCAGTTTATATATACTTCAGTTGTTATCTTGAAAACATTTATTCATTCACTGCTGATATTTGCCTTTGTCCTTGATAGGTGTTAAAAGTGCTACAATTGCGTGTATAAATTAGTAGGTTAGATGAGCAAACCTCTGATGGACAACCATGTGTGAGGAGAATCCTCCGTGTGTTGGAGTTCTATCTTTGTAGACATCATTGTAGGGAAGAATCCTTTCAGTGCAGTACTGCTCCAGATTGGACTTGCACAAGGAACAATCCCCACAAGAGCCAACGATGCCACCTACTCCTGCTATATCCCCAGCTCTGAATTTCTTTACTCCTGAGCCTAGTTCGATGACTTCCCCTACCACTTCATGACTGAAGAATCCATGAAATACACTCATGTCAGCTTGATTTATGTAAACAAAGTTATTATGGATGTTATGATCTGGAAGCATGAAATGTTCTGTTGTTGCTTACCCTGGTACCAGAGGGTAGTTGGTATTACTGTTTAGTTCACCCCTGATCTGATGAAGATCTGTGTGGTCAATTCCACAATACATTACCCTTAAAACCACATCTTCGGTACCTGTATCCCTGTTCCAGGTGCACATAAAACATGTCAACTTCTCTCAAGACTCAGATGGGGATGGTGTCAAAGGTGGTGTGGCATCCCAAGTTATCAATAAATATAACTTGGGATTTGTCAGGGGAAGGGGATGGTTAAAACAAAATTAAGAACCTGAGATTGAATGTGTAGGGCGATAGATGACCGGTACAGTCCCATGTGGCCCGGGCATTGGTTATTCTTCCCACCATATTGTTCAGCTCTTCTATGTTTTAGAAATTAATGGATAACTGATGCTTGGAAGCACAGGCTTTTTAGGGCAGTATTTGTAAGACTCCCCAATATGTATTATTACTATTAACTTTCATCATCTCTCTGCTTTTGACATTCAAATAATTTATAATTTATACATAATAATGATCATGCATTATTGCCGAAACTGTAGTGGCAGGCTGCGGATATTAATTTCAATTTGATTTTGGTCTTCGTTTTTCCCTTTCTTTAGTAGTATTTTTGTTTCTTCTCATCTTCATTTAGTGGATGATAATGATGTATGCCTTTTGATTTCATAGCTCATTGAGCACGTCATAGTCAATTACATATCTGCTGATGTATGTCGTGACATTTATGTAGGGATATCAAAATAGCTTGTTAGCGTTTCTTTTTCCAGCTTGTGATAATTAAAATATATATATATATATATATAATATTGTCCAATGAAGCTAACTGGCCAAGTAAAAAAAGATTAGTATTTCTGATGTTTCAATTTTATTTGTTTATTTTTGCAACCAATTTTATTTATTTATATTGGTTGGGTGTACTCCAACCATATTAAAATAAATGAAAATTTTGTAGATATAAACCAAAAGAGAAATATTATTATTGAATTTATAAGAGCCTTTGATTTTTTGGGTGGATGGAAGGTTAAATTTCTTTGCTTATCTTATTTCTGAATGCAAAAAATAAACTGTAAATCACTTATATAATATAAATATAAATAAAAGGGGGAATGAATGTAAAATATTCGATTTCCGATTTTACTTTTAAATTTTTTTTATTTGTCAAAAATGTTCTCATTGAATGTCAATTATAGAAGCCATTAACTGCTTTTCAATGAATGCATTGTGTATGACAATTTGTTATTATTTTCTTCATTTGTGATTTTTGTTGGATTAATTTTTTTTTTTTTGTCATTGCCATAAATTTTTAATGCTATAATTTTGGAGATATTATAACTTTTTTATTTTTTTTAACATAAAAGACACAAGTTAGAGCAACATATTAAAGATTGCAACTCTTCGTATAACCACATGAAATTTACTCCTACAACTATTTCTTAATAGATTTTATATTCTATACTAAATGAATGAAATGCAACCTCTTAAAAAAAAAGAAAAAGAAAAAAAAAGAAAAGAATGGAATGAAATGCAATATAAATCACCAAAGTATAAATGGGGGACAATTTCGCACTTCTCATGACTTTTAAGGAATAAATTGTAGTATAAATTACCAGAACTACAAATAAGGGATCATTTACTTTTGCATATCCCATGACTTTTTAGCATTTGTATTTATAGTTTTCCCCCTTTTTTTAAAGGATTGTTTCTTAATTAAAATAAACTAGTTATTGTTTTTTAGCTGAAGCAGCCAAAAAATAAAAAATAGTGAAAATGTTGATGTAAAATTCTCAATTAAATTATAATTCAAAATTAATCTTTAATTGCTTTCTTGCACATTTTTCTCATTCATACTTCATTTTTTTGAAAAGAATTTATTTTCCGTAATAATTTTATTTTATACTAATAATACAAAAGAAAAACTATATACCGCTGGAAGTCCAATATCACATTGCACATGCTAGGTACTAGTAAATACAAAAATGCAATTACTTTTTTAAGTAAATAGTACTTTTAGCCTGACTGAGCAATTTGTGAGGGTCGCGCGAACTATATAATAAGAAAGAATAATATTAATGTTAAATAATACTAGTAGTGTTGAATGTTAATTCAAGTGATAAGATATGTGACATTAATGTCTCATAGATTACAGTTAACCTCTAGTGGTATTATTTAATATTATTATACTATATAACATAAGAAATCCTTACCGGATCATAGTGTGAGGGTAGTTGGACGAGTCTGGCCATGTGGTCTAGGGACGATATCTACTAATTAGCCAAATGGGGTAGATATAAATAAGGTTAAAAAAATATCTCAGAAAAAATGGGGTTAATTATATCAAATGTTGCTAAGCTTTCATCTTAGTTTTAAATTAGATTACTAAACTTTAATTGTCAGTAATTAAATCACTAAATTTTAATTTAATTACAATTGGATAATTCAACTTTAATTACTGTCAATTTAATCACTAGAATTTGATTTAATTACAATTATGTCACTCAATAAACAAAGCGTTAATTTATGTAATGAAAATTGATGACATGTAGTAAAGATAGGTGACTTGTTATACCACCTTGAAAATCAGTTAAAATTTATGTAAAATTTTTTTATGTCAAAATAGATATTGATTGCTAAGACTATTGTTAGCTATCCGAGGGTTCTTTTATTTTTTTCTCTCCAATAAATTGTGTCATTTGATGTATTAAGTTTCTTGTTTTCTTGGACTTTAAATTTTAATTCAATGATGAAGTAATAATGTCGTCTTAATAGAATGACTTTGTTGCAACTAAATAAAAGTTTAGGGATTTAAAATTGAGTGACCTAATTGTTGTTAAACTAAAGTTCAATAATCTAATTACAAACCATTAAAGTTTATTAATTTATTTATAAATAGAGTGAACGTACAGTAACCTATGTTACAATTGACCCAGAAAAATGTGATATTGGTCTGTCTAAAACAATTTTCATTTTTTAAAAGTACAATTACAAATATGTATTATAGTAGGATAAATGCGCATAGATATTTATCTTACTAAAATACAATACAACACAGCGCCAAAAAAATCAACAATTTTCATCACACGTACATATTATTTCCCCAATAAATAAGCGTTGTTTGATCATCACACTTTATTTAGTAGCCGTAGTAGTTTAGTGAAAAATCTTGATCCTAAAAGTTCTCTTAGTAGTTACCATGAGAGTAATTATTTCAGAATGTGAGCACACGGTGTGTCATTTTATAGTTATACAATTGCAGCCACATCCCCGGAATCTCTCTCTCCCTTCTCCTATTTGAACTGTTTTTCTTCAGCTATGGAATCCAGTTTCTGAGCGCGAACGCTTGAATTTGCTTCAAATTGTTGCCCCCAAATTCCTAAATTATGGAGACCCTCCATCTTCCCACCAGCTTAATTTTGTCGAGAAATCCCTCGCTCTACAAAACCAGAAGAATCCAGCTCAGAGTCAAGCAGAATTTTTGTGCTAGACCCAAATCCCTAAGCTCCCTTGATTCCACCCCTCCTTTTCCAGTCGTCAAATGCTCCACCCACCACGCCCATGATCACAACCATCATCACCACGACAACCATCCTCACCACGACAACCATCCTCACCATCACGGACACTGTCTTTCTAATGACGGTTGTGGCGTGCAGCTGACCAAATTCCAGGAAAATTTTCTTACCTTCGCCAGGGCTATTAAATGGACCCACCTGGCGAATTTCTTGAGGGAAAGTTTGGAGTTCTGCTGCTGCTCTGCTGCTCTTTTTTTAGCAGCTGCAGCTTGCCCTTACTTAATCCCAAAGCCGGCAGTCAAACCGCTGCAACAAGTGTTCACGCTGATTGCCTTCCCTCTTGTTGGGGTAAAAATTAGTTTAATAATAAGCTAATTTTCTCGTCGTTTCCCTTTGTTTTACTGGATATCCTAAGTGTTGTATTTTGGGAAAATAGGTTTCGGCATTGTTTGATGCTCTAATGGATATTACGGGCGGCAGAATTAATATTCATGTTCTCATGGCGCTTGCTGCCTTCGCTTCTGTGTTTATGGGGAATGTATTGGAAGGTGGGTTGCTTTTAGCCATGTTCAATTTGTCTCACATTGCAGAAGAGTATTTTACTGCCCGGTCTAGGATTGATGTCAAGGAGTTAAAGGATAATCATCCGGAATCTGCACTAGTGCTGGACGCGAAGAAGGGGAACTTGCCTAGTTTTTCTGACTTGACTTACCGCGAAGTTCCTGTGAATGATTTGGAAGTTGGATCTTATATATTGGTCAAAGCGGGTGAGGTCTGTGTTTTACGAACTTATAGTCTTCCTTGTCTCACTTTCATGTGACTCTGGCTTAAGTTGTTAATTATTGATGCTAATATACAAATGAGCATTTCTCTCTAATGTTAAGCTGTTTTAACCATGTTTTCAAACATATCCTTGACTTTGTAGTGAATCGCAAATTTGTATGGGCTAAAAGTTATGTTAATGATATGGGAAGCCAGCAACGTCTTTCTATGTTGCTCAATCACTGGTTGTTTGGCCTATTTGAATCTCTAAGTTTTTACAATCCCATAGAATCTGTTTTCAAATTACCGAAATTTCTTATTACTAAGAATTTCACATGATTTCTTTTTATGCAAAATATCGCCATCGCCTTACTTAACTATATTTGTTTATTGATTAAATTTTGTCATCATGCTGCGTTATTATCACAGATGGTGCCGGTGGATTCCGAAGTTTTCCAAGGTAGATCGACGATTACCATTGAGCACCTGACTGGAGAAGTCAAACCTATAGATAAAAAGGTTGGGGATAGCATTCCTGGCGGTGCTCGGAATGTTGATGGTATGATGATTGTTAAGGTATGTACACTATTTGCTCAATTGTTTAGAAACTGCTTTGCAAATTGCGATAGATTTTGAAATTTTTAAGTTGAAATTTGTTTAGGCATTCTTACTAAGATTTCACAAAGATGCTACCATTTCAGTTGTCATAGAATTCTGGAATTTGAACTGTCAGCACGGGAAAGTAGTTGCTTGCTTTTCCCACAACAGTCTCCTGAAGTTCGTTTGACAAACCTTATATTTTAAATTTTTTTTTCTAAACAGAAGCTTTTGTCTTGGAAAGTTGTTGAGCCCAGTTGTGCCCTTTTACATGCCTCAGATAAATTAGCTGAGTCATTAAGAGGAATTACTTTCTTTTGGGTATAGAAATACTAGATGTAAAAAGTTTTATTTCCCACATTGACTAGAAATGAGAAAAAGACGGGCTTATAGCGAATTTGGCTACTCTATAATCTCTTGGTATGGAACCTTGATTCTGAAGTAATCATTATTGTTTTTTTTTGTTTTTTAAATGCAGACAGCTAATATTCAAGGAATTTGGTGATTAGATAATGAATCATATAATTATTTGCCTTTATTGCTCACATATGAATCTCTAGTTTTGCTCTAAAAATATGATTATTTCCAAAAATTGCTGAAGCTGATCATATTCAGGAAAGGTAAATCTAACATTTATTATGCTCCACTATTTTACAAAATATGGTTTAGTATATGTAGAAGTTCTTATTCTCACTTGCTGTCTTCTCCTTGATTTTTCTAATATCATTCTTCCACTACTAATATTGATATTTTTGCCATTTTAGTGTTGCATTAGTTTTATTTTTCCTTCCCTTCCAGTTCCAGGATTTTTTTTTCCTTCATTTTTTCTTTATACTGGGGTACCCTTCATCAAATCTGTAGTTCTTAATTCTTTATGTTCGATTTTTCTGTTATCTTTTAGTAAGACATAGGCAGTTTTGGTTTTCACTACTGTACAGGAATTATGATATATTAGTTTAAGTTGTCAAATTCATTTTAGGCAAAGAAGACATGGAAAGATTCAATGCTAAGCAGAATCGTGCAATTGACTGAAGAAGCTCAGCTGAGTAAACCAAGGCTCCAAAGATGGCTTGACAAGTTCGGCGAGCATTATAGTAAAGCAGTTATGATGTTATCCTTTGCAGTTGCTCTCTTGGGGCATTTGCTATTCAAATGGCCACTATTCAGTACTTCAGGTATATTATCAATCTTTTCTTGACCAATCATTTATCTGCATGCCACGTAATCCATTGTGACTTACATTGGTGCATTCTAGCCCTTGGAATACCTCCAAAATAGTTTTTGCTGAGTTTTCTTACATTTTCAGTTTTTATATCACTTGCAGTGTGACATGCTACTGCATTAGATTATCTAAACGGTGGAATAGGCCGATGGAGATAATATTGAACATTAGACCATAGACTTAACAAGATGAATGCTTGTTTTTGGGAGAAGTCATTAGGAATTAATTTTTGTATTCTATAAAAAGGTCGATCTTAATATTTTGTGTCAGAGAGACTTTATTATAAAATAATGCTGAATGAATTTACTCTAATCCCCCCCCAACACCCCCCCAGGGGGAAACCAAAAAGAAAATCCCTTTCCACTTCTACAATTCTAGTTCTTCTTACAAGCATAAATCACTTTAATTTTAAGCTTCAAAGACCAAGAGTATAATCTATCTGTGTATGTTATATACATCGATAGACGCTTTTGATTGGTTAGGCACTCTCAGAAAATGCTGATGTATAACCTTGTACATGGGATTTTCCTCAATTTAATTTTGATGATGTTACATGATCTAAATAAAAAAGGAAATGTGATATGATAATTCGTACTCCCTCTGCCATTTATGTGGTTCACTTTTCTTTTTTGGACTGTCCCATTTATTTGGTCAACTTTTACGTTCATTTACAATTATACCCCTATGCAATCTTGAAAATGTAAAATGTCTTTTCCAATACTACTCTTAATACACACTACTACTAAACTTAGGGTATTCTAGGAAGTTTGTGTAATTGTCCTTCCAATACTATTATTAATCCTTGTGAAAAAGCAAAATGGACCAAATAAATGGGACGGAGGGAGTATTTGAAACTGATTCAACCGAATCTGTGCTGACTGTCTTTCACATGAATCTGCAGCCTCTTTTTTTTTTGGGGGGTGGGGGGGCTTGTGTGCACCTGTATGTTCTCTGTGGATTTTATATCAACTTGTGCATTATAATTTTATTTAGTTGTGTAGTTTGCAGAGGATCAGTTTACCGAGCATTGGGTCTTATGGTGGCTGCCTCACCATGTGCTTTGGCTGTAGCCACGCTGGCATATGCTACAGCAATTAGTGCCTGTGCAAGAAAGGTAGTTGTCATTCTTACTCATTATGTAATATCTAGATGTAAGTTTGATCATTTATTCTAGAGCATTGCATGAGTTTGTTCACAAGCTTCTAAAGAACACCAACATGACATCATTGGGATGCCCTATGACCTATCTATTAGAAATCTTAGAGGGAACCATAATCTGTCAATACTTTAGAAGAAGAGGTGCCATAAGGATCTTCCAGAATGAGCTTTGAATAAATTTGTAGATTAAGTTTCACTCTTTAGATATCATCACGAATAAATTCATTTTTACAGGGAATCTTGCTTAAGGGTGGGCATGTTTTGGATGCGTTAGCTTCATGTCACACTATTGCATTTGACAAAACTGGCACGTTAACAACTGGAAATTTCACTTGCAAAGCGATTGAACCTATACATGGGCATTTTAGCAGTGATGAGAAACAAATTGCTTCCTGTTGTGTGCCCAGCTGTGAGAAAGAAGCTCTTGCAGTGGCTGCTGCCCTGGAGAAGGGAACCACTCACCCCATTGGAAGGTTGTTTATTTATCTGAAAATATCTCATGTAACTTGCTGTTAATTTTTCCCCTTTTTAGTTTTGCTAATACTAATTTATTCCATTGCTAGTCCATATATACCCTTTGAAACCGATTATAGTTCATCTAACTACGTAAGTTTTACTTGGACAGAAGGCCTTCAATGCTGTTTCTTTTCTCCTTGCAATTGAAACTATTTGTGTCACTTTATATTATTTTTTTATTCGTTAAGAAATGCATGTTATCTTGAGAAGCAAAGTAAGAGTCAGGAGCACAGGATGGATTTTGTCTGGGTTTTGGAATTTTTACGGATCAATTGAAATTCCTTTCAACATATCTTTACATTTATGCTCAAGCATGGTGCCAGTCAGACTAACTTTTATAGTTTAATTGACTTTTTCTTTGCTGATGCAGGGCTGTTGTGGACCATAGCATGGGAAAAGATCTTCCTTCTGTTTCTGTTGAAAGTTTTGAAAATTTGCCTGGAAGGGGTCTACTTGCAACAATTTCTAGCATTGAGGTACTAAATCTTTTGTAACTAGATTCTTTTCTTATGACAACTAACTTGTACATGATTCACTCAGAGGGTAAAATTCACGTTTCAGTAAATTATGTGGCACGTGTACCTTCATATTGCCTTCCACCTGTTGCGTAACTACTTCTGGAATTTGTACTTCGTTTTCTCCTAAATTTTGCTCATCTGCTAACTAATGAAAAATCTTCAATTTTGGTCCCAATTAGATAAAAGGGAAAACCTTTATTTCCTAATTATCCATTTTGGAAGATAGCTTTGTAATTTCTGAAGAGACTGAGTCATATCAGCCTTAGTGTATCCATTAGAAAGCTCCATTTCTTTGTTGCTAGAATATAAATAAGAGCGTCATTGAGTTCTTGACTGCCTTTAGATCAACTCCTTAGTAATGTCTTCCTGTGCTTTGTTTCCTGGCAATAGGATATACCTTATCAATAAGACTACTCTGCAGTTTAGGAGATGCTGTTTGGAACTATTGTCATAATTATCTGCTAGTAGATTTTATTAGGTGAACAGTGATACCGTTTAATTTTTTCCGGGTGTCATGAAGTTCTCTCAGATACCAAGATTATTTTATTTTCATGGTCTCCTCTGATGAAACTAATAAATGATGTATTGTGCATTTTGGGGATTTGCTGGTAATTGGAGAAGAGAGTAAAATTCCGTTTTGATTTAATTTTCTTGTATAAATTTGTACTGAATATTATCTTTTTAACATACATGGCCTTATCCATAATGTCCAGTATCTTAGTTTGTCCTCTCTCTTATTAGCTATATTGAAGGTTTTGAGTGGTTAATATCTTTTTAGATGTGCATCTAGTCCCATATTGTGTTTAGCCATTTTGGTTTATTACGTTCAGCAGTATTTGTTAATGACATTTGAATTAAATCTATAGTAATTTTGCTTCACTGTAGCCAGGGCTTGGAGGTGGTAAGCCGCTGAAAGCTTCACTTGGGTCTGTGGAGTATATTATCTCGCTTCTTCAGTCAGATAATGACTCAAAAAAGATTCAAGAGGCTGTCAGCAGTTCTTCTTACAGAGGTGATTTTGTTCGTGCTGCCCTCTCAGTCAATAACAAAAAGGTAATGCTGTACTGGATTTGGTGGAATCTCTTATCAGGTGTTACTACCCATGATCTACAGTCATGCCTTCATTAATGATAAGTTTTAAGTTTTAATGTTTCTTCCTGATTTTCTTTTTATAGTTTTTTCATTTTAGCTTGGATATCCTTTTGAATTTGAGCTTCCAAATTGTTGATGTGCTTTGTAAGCAGTTAAAAACTTAAAATCCTTTTGGCTGACCTCAGATGTTAAACAAGTTAGCATGTAGTGATGTTAACTAAGAAAATACCTTTCTTTTAACTGGTGCATAAGTTTGAAGATAAATATAGTATAGCGACTCTTTTAAAAAGAAAAAACATTGAAACAACACTTTAAGCTTGCAGAAAATAGTATATTGACGTTCTAGTCAACAAAATATTTTACAGCCTTTTGCATGGGTTGTGCTCCTTAATCTGATATATCGTGTTTAACTATTGGATCTAAAATGGAGCTCCTAATCCCTTTCCATTTTTTCTTTCTGGAACAAATTATAAATTGGTATGCAGGTAACTCTATTCCATTTTGAGGATGAGCCTCGACATGGTGCTTCAGATGCCATAAAAGCATTGCAAGATAATGGAAAACTAAGAGTCATGATGTTAACTGGTGATCACGAGTTGAGTGCAACCAGAGTGGCAAAGGCTGTGGGCATCAAAGAAGTCCACTCTGGCCTCAAGCCTGAGGATAAACTCTATCACGTGACAAGAATTTCAAGAGATACAGGTGTGAATTATATTACTGGTACAGTTTATGATCAATGTATGATTGCTAGAAGGGATGGTCTTGAAATATTTCATCAATGAACACATCCTGAACGCAACCAACGCAAGAACATATAACAATCAAGGTAATCTGCTTCTCTTGAATTTCTGGACAGGGGGAGGCCTTATAATGGTCGGTGATGGTATCAATGATGCACCTGCCCTGGCTGCTGCCACCGTGGGTGTTGTTCTAGCGGAGCGTGCCAGTGCATCTGCTATAGCTGTTGCAGATGTGATGTTACTGCAGGACAATATCTCTGGGATTCCGTTTTGTATTGCCAAATCTTGGCAAACAACTTTTTTGGTACTGTAACTTCCTTTTCATATATGTGCATTTTACTATCTATTTATTTTAGAACTTCAATATCCTTCCACCTGCAGGTGAAGCAAAATGTGGCCCTTGCATTATCCAGCATTGTTTTGGCATCTCTTACATCTGTTTTGGGGTTTCTCCCTCTCTGGTTAACAGTAAGTTCGACTCCAGACCTTTCTTGTGCGCCACCTCTATTCAACCACCTCTAGCTGTTTCCATAATTTCATCCAACGTAATTTTATCTTCTTTGACTAACTGTAAGATAGGTGGCATAGGATATATTTGACTCTGGTGGAATATTATTCAAGTCCTCCCCCTTCTACTTTCGATCCAGTGATACATCTTTTTATCTCCATGTTAACATGCAGGTTCTTTTACATGAAGGCGGTACTCTTCTTGTCTGTCTGAATTCGATTCGAGCACTAAATACCCCGACTTGGTCCTGGAGGCACGATATCCAGTCACTCATCGATAAGTTCAAAACACTGCTACAACTTTTGAAAGAACGTGGCACCGTCCAAGAAGTACCATTATAATTACACAGCAGTTGCTGTCATCTTGCCGTGGGTTTTCGGTTCATTGGTACTGTGAGTAGATGGGGCTTGAATTCTGAATCTCTGCAGGCACACACTAGGAAGCAAATCAGGTTCCTACTTAAAAGCTTGAGGTTGACAGGCAATTGTTAGTATTATTTCAGCTGTAAATACCTTTATGAATTTTCTTTATCTGTTGCTGTTTGAAAATGACAACCCCGATATTAAAATGAATATATCCAACGAACCTCTGTTATCATTATCATCACAATCTCTGTTTTCTTGTTCAGGAGTCAAATTTTGGAATTGTAGTTCTCCCTTGGCCATATCTTGTTTCTTTTGCAATTTCTAGTGGGTTTCTTTACATTAAATTGGATTAGATAATGATTGCAAGTTACTTCTAATCTTTGCTAGTTGACAAGAATGCATCACTACATAAAATAAGCTTTGATTTGCATTTCTTTGACATTATTCCCAATTCTTTTTATTACTGCAGTTCCATCCTTGCTATGAACAGCAGGAAATGTATTTTCAAGATCAGTAAAAGATGCCCCCGTTTAATGGGGTGCTTTTAATATGCTGTCTGTTCAGAATCCAGATTAATCTCCTTTTCAGACCATGCGGAAATTTATTAGGTTACTAATCATCCCATCAGGCATTTGCATCTGTGTCTCCTTCTCCTTCTTCAGTGCCATAAATTCACAGGGGAACTGGAATAGTTCCAACGCATTTTCTTTGTCACCAATGGCACACAGTTCTGATCTTTGGGAAAAACGATAGAAACTTTTAAAATACTACCTTTACCAACGTTCCATCTCTTTTCTCCTTATGGATTTTCTCTCTTTCTGAAAGCCTTTTTCCCCCCTGCAACTAAAATATCTTCCTACCAGCAACTCCTTTTTTACAAAATTTATTTATCCCGTTCCTATCAGATTTCCATACAGAAAATATGAAACAATAAAAAGCACAGAAATAAGAGAATATATAACATAAAAGCAGAGAGAAATAACTTGATTGATTTGAAATTTTTCTTCCTCTTGATTTTCAGGGTTCTCACTTCTCATTTTATGTTGTCCTAAGATTTTCTCGGAAATTGATAGAAAGATCCAAACTTTTTTTTTTCAAACTACTGTTTCTTTCTACCCAATTTCTCCCTTCTCCTGACTGTACACTAACCAAAATTATTTCATTCACCAAAATATTCACTAATCAGAAACAAAGGTTCTTTCTTTCTCAACAAGTCTCTAGAATTAATCAATCAATTCTGCTGATTCCAATGCGATTCATTGCCGCATTCCTGAATCCTTCATTTGCATTTGCTTGCTGCATACACATCCCAATCTGTTGAAACTTCTGTTGCTGATGATGATGGTCGTTATACTGTTGCTGCTGCTGGAAATATTGGTGTTGCTGCTGAGTTTGCTTCTGTTGTTCTAATCCCATCATGTAATTTCTCACCTCTGTTTTAATCATCTCCTGCATCACCGCCATCAATTCCTTGCTGAAAGGCACAAATACTGTATCTTGATGTTGAGCTTGTGGTTGTGGAGCCACTGTTGAGGTTGATCCAAATGCTTCCTTCTGATTCGCCTGAGTTTGAGGCTTAATCGAAGTGGGAGCAGAGGTTGCCGGTGGTAATGCTGCCGGAGCCGATGAAGGCGGATTGGGAAGAGCGGGTGGTAGTACATGGAGTAGTTGGAGGGAACTCTTCAACTGACTTGTCTCAAGTTTGAGATTTGGTGACCAAGACGGTTCGACTCCGGGAAGAGACAGGCTTAGAGAAGTCGGAGGATCATTGCCGGGCGTCTCCGTTTGCGCCGGAGACGGGAAGACGGAGGCGGCTCTCGCCACCGTTTTATAAACACGAGAGGACACCGGAAAACTCGATTCGCTGGCATCCGACCCGGATGGGCTCTCAGGATTCAAGCAGAAACCCGAGATAGGAACACCCGACCCGGCACTGACGGATCTCTTCAAAGGCTGCTGATTCTGATTGATAAACTCATTCCTATCATCGTTAGTGTTGTCGTCATCAGAACTCATAGAGGAGCACTTCCTCTTCAGCGTGGAGTTCCAGTGATTCTTAATGGCGTTATCGGTTCGGCCGGAGAGCAACCGGGCTATGGTGGCCCATTTGTTACCGAACCTGGCATGTGCCCGGATGATGGTCTCGTCCTCGTCCGACGTGAAGGCCCGGTGCTCGACCTGGGGCGAAAGCTGGTTGCACCACCTCAACCTGCAACTCTTGCCGGATCTCCCAGGAATGGATTTGCTTATAAGAGACCAGTTCCTGGGGCCATGCTTTTGCACCAGCTGCTGCAAGAGCTCGTCCTCTTCAGGACTCCAAGGACCCTTGATCCGATCCATATCTGTCTTCTTGCAAACAGTAGTGACTGTATTTGTCATGGCCATTTTCACAAAAACATGAAACGGAGAAAGAGAATTCTTTAGACTCTGATGAAATGAAGAAGAAAAGGGCTGTGTTCAAGAGGAAATGAAATGAAAAAGGGTTTGGGTAGGGAGGGGTATTTATACCGGGAAGAAGGCGTTGGAGGGGTGGGGGGGTTAGGGGGTTCACCGTTTTGATGGAAAGCAAAAAGAGGGGCGGTTGATTTTTTGTGGGAGTTGGGATACAGCTGGAAAACGGACACGCGTCATATCCAAACTCAACACTTATTTACACATACACATCCTCCTTTACTAGCGTAACCAACACACACTCTACTTTTTGTCTTTTCTGCTACTCTTTCCTTTTTTTTTTTAAAAAAGTTCTACACGACTAGTCTCGACCTCTCGACAAACATTGGTGAGATAGTGAAAAAAACAACTGACATGTGAATTGTTCTATGATCTCTATCTAGGTGCGCATCTAATGGGTTGTGACTAATAATTCTCCTCTATAATGTTTGCTTTCATTCTCCACTGTTCATAGGTGCATAGAGATGTTTGCTGGGTGGAGTCGAGATGAGAAATCCAAGATAATCAAGGTCTTACCCTTATCTATTTCAACAAATAATGAAGCATACCATGTCTCTAAAGTTAGGTATTGGTGCAACTGAAATGTTGCATTTTACAAGAACCTAGATTTCAATTATCAAATATTTGATTTTCAAAGTTCAGTAAGAATTTCTCGGTATTAAGGTTTTATGGTGGAACTACATGTGAGTCGAGCAAGCTATCATCTACCTTCTTGGGGTCTATTTATTTAGCAAATGGAGCATGTTGTTAAAAGATACAACAATAACGTGCTTTGTAATCCAACTCGAATGTTATTAGCTAAGGATCATGTTATATTATGTTCACTAATTATTATTAATCGATTGATTTCATGTTATAAGATCTTCTCATAAATTCGATATTTGTACGTAGATCACCTTGTTAGGCATAAAGAGGAATGCCAGCATTATTTTTCAGATTACAAAAATATTTTCTTGAAAATTGTATAAATTTCTCGTCTTGTAATGTGTGTTGGTCACTTTATATAATAAAGTGATGAAATGTTATTACATGTTGATATTATAAATTAATGATTTATAATAAAGGTGTTACCCTGTTCATGTTAATGTGCTATTAGACCATTGTATATTCCACGGGTTAAAAGAGGAAAAAGAATAAGGAAAAGCTTGAGTAAATATGACTCCCATATAAAATGAGACCACGCACAGTGAAACAAAACGATAAGACTCGTAACGGTTGGGAGATTGAAAAAAAAATAAAAAAATAGAATTACTAGTCTATCATATTCGAAAATATGTGTAGAGAGAAGGGGGGCATGAGCTTTGACTGAAAGAGAGAGAAAAAGAGCCAGGCTGGAGAGCATTTCTCTTTTCGTATGAAAACGATTTTTATGATGATAATAATTAATTAAATAGTATAATAATACTAGTATTATTAATAATAATAATAATAATGCGGGGTGAGGTGAGGTGGCAGAAAACGACAAGATTGGTCGCTGAATCGGAGGGCGAATAATTGCTGCAAATTTGGGATGAATGAATAATCCAATCCAGGCTGTAATCAACTTTCTTGAACCGGTTGAAACCGGTCACCAATCTTCTCTTTTTTTGAAGAAACTGCCAGTAACCGATCTTTAAACTTTAAAAAAAAAAAAAAAAAGCTTACCTGTACGGATTTCAGTTAATCCTCACACGCACCTATTCCCTTCTGGTTTTCTTTCATTTTACTCCTTCCTTCAATTTCAAATACCACTACCGTTCAGCTAATTTATCTCAGGTTCCTCGCTTGAACAACTAATGAAAGACTAAATGAATCGTTCTCCTTAAAAAGATATACGAGTTATAAAATGACATGTGCAAATAACACAATAATCTCCACCCGAATCATCATGAGGTAATAAAACTTATAACTAACGGAGGAGAACATTTCAGTCGAGTTTCCGTATAAAATTTGTGCGGTGGGCCAATTTAGGTGCTCCGTAATAATATTTATTCCCGGAAAGCAATTAATGGATAAGTACTAGACTTGGCAGGAGTAAAGAAGAGATGAGATCCGCATCCATTTCTGTTGCTTCTACTTAGTAATGTTACCTAATGTCCCTGTCGTTTTGGCATGGGTGTTGGGTTCCACATTCTTCACTTTACCCTTCCCCTTTTTATTTTTCAGACTTTTTAATAAATAATAAATTACTACTTTATTTTTAAAACTTATCATCCTATTTACTACTGGGAATATGCCAAATTAAAAATATCTAATACCATATCGAGTAACGTGCAGTTTTTCATGTGGCGTGTTTTGATATACAATTCGTGTGATTATACGGTATCATATAGTGTCATATCATATATAATATTAGATCAAGCTCCTTGATTTTTAAGAATATGAGTAGACATTAAATTTGACACCACTAAATTAAATGAGGGTATTCTTAGTTTGTTTGTAAATTTTCTTTCTCAATGTTTGTATCAATCCATGTATAAAAAACAAAATGGACTAAGTAAATGAGAAAAAGGGAGTGAGGTATTTTTTTCCCCAAAGGAACCGTTTCTCTCTACAACTTCTAATTATTACGAATTGTAAACCAACTGCATTTCTGCTCAAAATGTATCCGTATCACTATAGTTGGATATTTGTCAAACCCCATTCTTTCATTTATTACTTCATCTTAAATCTTCTTGTTCTTTAAATTAATGACAATGTGTGTTTAATAGGGGCATACATAATAAAAAAACAAGAAATTTACTGCAAAAAGAAGAGTATAATTTGAAATGAATGAAAAAAGGAAACAGCGGAGTATCACTTTTAAAGTCAAGCATATCAAAGGCAAGCACAACCTTCTTCTAGATCTCTTTTCCAGACCACATCTTCTCTCTAAATGCCAATCTCGTATTGTTGTTGGACCTACTCTTAGGTTTCTTATGAAACTAGATTCCAGTTTTGAAAAGCCTCTATAGGCAGCCTCCAGTGTAAAGAATGAATGGCTGACACAAGTATTATTGTTTTTATCATTTTCACAACTATTATTTACGTGTAAAGATGAAACATACAAAAGAAAACACTAGAGAGAAGGAAACGGGGACAAAGCTAGATTCACAAAATCGCATTTTACACACTTTAATATACAGTCTCAACAAGACAGCTGTCGACGAACCACGGCGTCCCATATATATATATATATATTTTTTTTTTTTTTCTATTAATTAGCACGTAGAACTATAAACTGGGTTATAAATCGCACGTGCAAACTGTACTTTTTCACGTGCTTCGGAGCTAGTAAAGGGGGTCACACGTGCGTCCCCTGCAACCTGCATTGCAGCACCGGGGATCCCGTAAGGATTAAAAACTCAACCAAATCTTACCTTCTCTTCTTCGTTGTTATCCAATTCTCGTAAATTCCGAGATTATTTATTCAAATCAAATGTCTAATTACAGATGAGAACAGTTAAAGAATCTATAAATTGTCAGAAATTATCTGTTAAATTACAAATAAATTCAGGAAATATTCCCACTTTTAAAGTTCGTAATGGCAATGTACTGTCTTTTAGTACGGTGGAAAGAGCCACGCCTCACGTGATAGCGAAGTGCCGAGGTAGGTTCGTTAACTTTTACAAGGGATAAACTAATTGAGACTTTTTTTTATGTATGATTGTTATAATAATAATAATAATTAGTATGCCGCATTATGAGACTTTTTGGTTACGAACTTCCGAACATGACACCTAATGGTCGGCCCTACCTTTAATCAAACTGTAGGCATGCACAAATCACACCCATAAACCTAATTGGATATCATGGTGATTATTCTTCTTTGTTTTTGTTTTTTTTTTTAAAGAAATAAAACGAGTAAAATAAATAATGAAAAAGTAAATAGCAGTTGTCGGTTTATGATAAGATATGGTTAGAAAGTTGTCTGATTGATTTATAATTTAATACAAAAATTCAAAATGTCCTATTTATAGCTCTTTTTAGTCTGTTTAATTTTTCGTAAATGTTAACATGACGCGGTAATTCTCTGAGATTAATTGTCTAAGAGCATATGTATTGAGTGCAATGGTTATTGAGTATCTAGGTAGCTTGTAGAGTGAAAGACTAATTAATTGATGTCAAAAGAATGAATATCTTAAACACGAAGCTACTAACCAAGTAATAATTTATTAATTTTTATTACCAGACCTGTATGTGAATATGTACTATAAATCTAAGAAAATCATATTGTTATCTAGCAAAACTTGTATATTACATAAGCTCTAAGCAGTTCTTATTCTTTGTCATTGTTAATTAAACTTTATAACGTCTCCATCAACTTACACTATTAATGAGATTCTCACAAAAATAAATTTTTATCAATACGATAGAAATTTTAAGAATACATAAAATACATTGAAGATGCCTTAAGAATACCAATCGAGACATGAGTCCTATCAAACTTATATATATATAAAGGATTCGTGAAATAGTAATAATCCTTAAATATCTCAAAGTTTTGAAAGTTTAGTTAGATGATGACATGGTTAATTGCAATTAGCCTTTAACCCCAAAGTCGAATCATTGAGTGAAAGTATTTGAAGCACGTGATAGAAAAGGCAAAAATGGGGAATTTATGGTAAAGTTCAATTTCCTCATCAATCAGCAGGCGGAAAAGTCTAACAAGGCGGCGAGGGGACAGTTTGTATATTAACGGGACGTACTAAAGACACGTTTTTGATGAATACAGAGTCCACGTTTTTTGAACACTCGACACTTCAACTTCAGACAAAAGCCTGGTTTTTACTGCCACGTAAGCTTCGTTAGTTAACAATTTGCCCATTCAAGATTTGTCATTTTCGATCCGCCATCTTTCAATAGTTATTAGCTTGGATATAAAAAGTTCATAAATCCCACCTCAATAAACTTTAAAATAAATAATTTGAGGGCTAGACTTTTTAAGATGGATGTTCAAAGTTTAATATGGTGTTCATGTTCGTTAAAAGCTTTTATAATCATTTTATTAAACTTCAACGACTGATAAAGAATAGTTGAACAGAAAAATCATACTTCAATATGGTGTTCATGTTCGTTAAAAGCTTTTATAATCATTTTATTAAACTTCAACGACTGATAAAGAATAGTTGAACAGAAAAATCATACTTCAAGTTTAAATGAGATGAATGCACTTTCAAAATTATTTCTAAAAGGATGCTCAACGACGAATCATCATGAGTGGCTCAAATTGAATATCAAAAAGTGTGTCATTAGAAAAGGACAATATATCCAGTTAATTCAAAAAGACATATGATCTGATATCTCATAGAAATTGATGTCTCGTTTAATAACCTTTAGATCAAGACAATATTAATGTAGCAAAGGAAAAGCTATGGGAAAAAATTGGAGAGAAAAAAATCAATCTTCAAATAATATGTAGGGGAAAAGGGGGAAATATAAATTGAACACATGACGTTATTTTATCATACATTCTATAGTATTCATTAGTCACCATGTTATGGTGTCCAATGGATAATGTAGCAACTCTCGATTATGTGTATTGGGCTCATTCCCATTAATGTATTCAATGAGAGGTCGTCATATTAGACATTGAACATCATAGAAGGACTAATTATTTTATTAGATCGAAAGGGAAACGGGACAAGTTCAATGAGGGGGAAAGGACCCCTCCAAAATAAAAATTTTCCACCAGAAATCTAATACAATATTTAAGTTTTGGGGGGTGCCCAAATTTTAGTGACCATTTATTGACTCATATTATACATTCTTATTATTATAAAAATTTATAAAATATGGTTGTAATAACTACCTTTGAAAAAGAATAAATGAAAAGGATTCTTTCCCACTCGCGCTATGTATAAATAATTATTAGAAAAAACACAATCAATTTGGGATGGGAATTGGGATATAAAAAAAAATGCTTGAGATTCATCAATAAAAATAATTTGCTTAGGTTTCTAATTAAATTAAAGACTAGTAGTATTATTAGTGGTACATAATTATAAGGAGTTGTCTCCTTTAAAACCATCAATGAGATAAAGCCCACGCTATCAAAGATTGGGAAGTTGGCTATGACAGCTAGATTGCATTAATTAGGCTTTCATTTCACTAATTAAATAAATAATTATATATTCATTCGTAAATTATATTAACCAAACGGAACCATCCCGGAAAAGGACAGGACCATAAACTGCTCATTGGGATTCCAATCCTCATATATCCCATGATTCCCGCTAACCTACGCCGTAGGTGTTCTTTCCTCGGCGGTACGTATGTTGTCCACTCTCAAATCAGGTTGTGTATAATAATAATAATATTATCGCAGAGTGGCTAATAGTTTTTAGCTTGTCAATTAATTAATGTTACATGATGAATGATCCCGTTAGAAGATCTTCTCCAGAGAGTCTTTTTCTTTGGATTAAAGTTTTTTCAACATCCAACAGGCAGCAGTAGCTTCTTACGATACTAGTCGCGTTATATAATCTAATAGAAAATCAACATTTGTCTTAGAATTTGGAGAGTATGGTTTTGTGGAAGTATTTTTTATTTTATTCTTTTCTTTTCAATAAATGAAATTATGAAATGTGGTCCCTCAATCAAAAGAACCCCTCTTTGATCAAGAAAAGAACCGAATATGCTAATTAGTTGGTGAGAAGATTTGTTAAATGGATATGTATTGCATAACTGTGTATTTGAGAAAGTGGGAAACAAATATTACTCTATTTAGACTGCTTTATGGACTGGAATTTGGAAATAAATATGTGACTGACGCATGCATGTCATGGGCTCCAACTGAACCACTACCGGACCTCCCCGGCAGGGGACGCCACTGTTTCGTCATTCGCATGCAATAATATTGAGTACCAAACCCAACTTCTTTATTTCTAACGAAATAAATACGCGACTTGTAGTTTATCCGTTAAATGATTATTTGATTCTAATCACAGGCTTTATCTCGTTCTTCCTTCAATCAATATAGCTTATATCAAGCAGTCTATTAAATCTATCAATATTCAAATGACCAAGTGTCATATGAGCACAAACCGCATTGAGCGCTAGGGGTCTAGTATCTTGTCATTGGAATCTATTTTGGGTTCTGATTTTGATACCACTACTAGGAAATTAACTGATGTTTTATGTTGAAAAATTATCTCAATAGGTTGGATAGTTGATTAGTTATTTATAAACTCATAATTTATTTTAGACGTAATTCAAGTGAGACTATTACTCAAACATTTCTAACTAAAGAATAGAATGCCTATAAGTAATTCAACATTTTTTTGGTAATTTACATCATTATTATTATTATTATGTGAAATCATTTCCATCAATGATATTTTTGTTCTTTCACTTTCTTCGGTTCTTGGGTGGCCAAGGAAATTGAGAAAAGCAAATGCCCTTTTGTTGAGTTATATATGGGTGAGGTTGCATCTTTCTTTTACAAAATTAATTATTCTAATTCCCACTTTTACAAAGTATTATGAAAGCACATAAGGTTGCAAGTTGGCCAAGCAAGTGGTTTTATTAGGTGATTATCTTTGCTTAACTTATTTGCAGAAAATATCTCGATTGATATTCAAAAGCATCTCCAACTCCTATCCTGGTGGCAGGTGCACAAATGTGAGCA
>CAVNYN010232526.1:0-18896 GCA_963692815.1 Nyctanthes arbor-tristis
TTTTCCCGAGTCTTCAAGATCACTGATTGTCAAGCTCTTCAAATGCTTTAAGCGAAAGATTTCAGTACTCCAGACCGTGTTCTCAGGAACACTAAAATTACAAGTATTGCTAGATGAATTCATAATTATAATACAAGTGGAGAATATGTCTTTGTCTTTAGACCAAGTCTATTTGTAGGTGATAGTTTACTTAATTTTTTACCCATAGGATACTTTGAATGACCTAATTTATCTACACATCACATCAAATTAAAATCAAAGAATGTCGCATGACCACATGGATGCATGTAAAGGATTAAGTAAAAGTTATATGTACAAATGTATTTATTGCTCTAACTTCGTTCCAAATATAAAAAGCTATAACCAAAAAAAAAAAAGAGCATATGAAAATGTGAACATGAAAAATTACAAATAACACAAAGAAAATGTAGTCAATACTTATTTTCGACCAAATCGAAATCTATGTTGATATGTCGAACATGAGAAATATGGGACCACTCAGAATCCCGGCTCGTTCGTTGTGGACTGCATCTCTCCTTTAGCACCGGACAACCAATAATACGTAATTGCCGTAATTTTTTTAACTGTCTGAGAGAGGTTACTTGCCTGAGCCTTCCGCAACCATATAGGCTTAATTCTTGAAGAGATTTAAAGTTCTGAAACCACTCTGGCAAAAATTGTATCCCAAAATCAATCAAGTGTAATTTTGTTAAGCCATTGAGAAGTTCAAGTTGATATGGTAGAGCTTCCCAATGTAGTTGTCCGATTAATTTCAACTCATAAAGGGAGTGCAGGAGTTGGATGCCTTCAAGAACAGCTTGGAATGAATCGAAATCCACTGAACTTGCAAACTTACCAATTGTCAGTCCAGTCAAGTTACTAAGACAGTCAATCCTAAATTGCGGCATGCTTGTCAATTTGGGAAGATTTGCTATGCAGAGTCTTGATAGATGAGTCAACTCCTCGAAATCTATTGACAGTTCACTGAGACGGTCGCTTGTGTTCACCGATAGAGACTGTAGACAAGTAGAGGACTGGAGAATTTCCCTTGGCAGACTTCTCAGCATTTGGCAGCCTGTAATTGCCAAATTTCTAAGGGATGGATGACAACCTTTTTGGCCACTTGGATATGATGAAATCGATTGGAGGCTTGGGCAATCATGTATTTTCAGTTCCTTAAGAGATTGGAGGCCGTGTAGACCATCTGGCAATTCCCTTAATTTATGGCAATTATGAATTTCCAACTTCTGAAGATTTTGATTGGTGTAAAATAGCTGATCAGGAAGACAAGTGACATCTGTTGCTGACCTTATTTCGAGCAATGTGAGAGACGTTAAGTTGCTACAAATCTTTGACAGCAGGAAATCATTTTGCACATCCTTGATTTTCAAAACACTGAGGCGAGGGAAGTGACCTGGAGCACTTTGCAACCGGGGACATCCAGAGATCTCCAAATATTCAAGAGAAGGGAACATCCGCCCTCCACATGTTTGTGTTTCTTCCTCCCGAATCACATCTGCCTCAGCCCATTCTTCTAGGTTCTTCATCTCCTTTAATTCAATATTTTTTAGAAATGGCAGGTGGCCAAGCATTGGGATTTCTTCGCACAACTTGCAACTTGTAAAAGAAATCTCAATTAATTTATCAAGTCTCACCCAACAACCTTCCAACTCATTATGTACTTCCATTTTCCTAGTCCAATCCGGGAGGTTTTGGCCTTGGTACCCACTAATTGTTAAGCTTTTTAAATTTGGATGAGGTTCAAGACCTTCCAAGACATCCTTGTCATTGTCACGTCGTTCCGTCGCTACACCCCAAAAAAGACTCAATTCATACATATTTGATTTTCCAATTAAATCTGCTTTCTTAGCTTCTTCATTGTCATTCACAAGTTCAAGGTTGCATATAGTAAGTTTGCCCCCAAGATTCTTTAAGTATCCCAACTCCTCGATCCGACACCCTTTTTTGCCACTCACAATAAAAGCTGATAAGGTTCGAAGACAAGATAACCGTCCGATTGTAGGTGGCATGTGGATAATCAGCCAATTCTCAAAATAGAGATGCCTCAAACTAATCAAATTGTGCATCATATCTGGAAGCTTCTCAGCAAGATATAGTCTTAATGTTTGCAAATTATAAAGTTTGCAGAAAGAATCTGGCAAACTTTTGATGGCACTTCCAACTGCGTCAAAGTACCTCAGACGTATCAACTTATCAATTGAAGTTGGCAATTCTTCAATTTTGCGAGAATCTAGAGTTAGAGAATTCAAGTGGCTAAAATCAGACAACATCCTATCAGGTACAGTGGCACGCAAGAACAATGCACGGACCGTACTTGCTTCTCTAACCCAGTTCCTTCCTTCTTCAAGCGATTCCATTGCAAGGTATTTAACTCGTCGAGGAATTTCATTTGTATGCCAGTGCTTCTCATTAAAACATTCAAATCTTGAAATATAACATGCATAACGGTGCACACGCTCAGGCATCTTACAGTAAGTGACATTGCGGTACTTGTCCTCTTTTGCCTCGTGAAAGAAGGAATTCTGCAACAATACGTTAAAATGCCAATTGCCCACAGTCTCCATATCGCTTTGTTGGTTATCAGGAAAAAATCCTTCTGCCATCCATAGTTGGATCAATTTTTCTCTTTCCATTTCTGAGTCCTGGGGAAATATAGAGCAGTACAGAAAACAATTTTTCAGTGATGAGGATGGCAAGTGATTGAAGCATACCAAGAACAGTGGCCAGAGATGGTCACTTTCGGGCACTATGTGTCGGACATGGCGTGCAATTGAGATCCACTCATCCATCGTCTTTCCTCGTAGAACTCCTCCCAACATGTTTGCAGCCTGTGGTAGACCTCTACATTGATCAGCAATCTCCATGCCAATGCTCTTAAATTCCTTTGGTGCTTCTCCCCCTGCAAATGCCCTTGTTTTGATTACGGACCAGCATTCTCTAAAAGACAATCTGCTCACAGAATATAGATAATCATGTGTTATGTCACTTGTTGACTCAATCTCATTGTCGGTGGTCACCATAATTGCATTTCCTTTAATCCGGTTAATTCCTTCCAGAGCATTCTTCAGATCCTCCCATTCTTGTCTATTTTCAATCCACAAGTCATCAAGGACAAGCAAAAATTTTTTACCCCTCAATCTTTCTTGAAGCTTTTCAACAATGGCCTGTCTACTGTCTCCTCCTCGACAGTGTCCATTCAACAATTCCAGCATCCTTTCTAAGATCATTTCAACATTAAAATTGCCGTGCGATACCCATATCCAGATCCTTTCATTAAAATGATTCACCACTAGATTTTCATTAAAGACTAACTGAGATAAAGTTGTCTTCCCGAGCCCCCGTGGTCCAATTATTGAAATAACAGAAACAGCGTCATAAATACTTCTTGGGTTGATCACCATATGCACCACTTCGGCTAAATTATTGTCCCTTCCAAAAACTGGATAACGAGTTTCAATTTTGTCAGTTGGAAGAAGAGGCGGTAAGTCTAAAACTCTCCTTTGGAGGTCTAAGTCAATCGCGTCCTCTATCACCGAATTCAAAAGGATTTTAATCTCTTTGATTTTACGAGCCATTTTCCTTCGGACTCTTATGTTACGATCAATCACGTTGAAGCATAACTGTATATTTGGCTTCTTTTTCTTTTGAGGCTCCACCAGACGGCACAAATTCCAGTTGTTGATCTTATCAACAACAGTATCGGCATCAAGAGAAACACTTCCAAGTTTCGAGAACCACCGTTCAACAGGCCCGTTGTTTAAGTTGGTCATATCTATGCGTTTTTCAGCATCTTCAATGAATAGCATGATTTCCTTCAATGGTTCACTTAACTCTCGGAAGTCCTGATCCAAACCAGGCAACATATGGAGCTCTTGGGTGGTTACTAAGATCAATTTCTCCATCAAAACTTTCAGGTTGTCGATAAAATGAGAAAACGTTACGCTGGGGGTGATATCAGCAGCCTCCATTTTTCTTTTTCTTGCTAGAATATCACAACTCACAGCGGCTCTCTATTCTTTGGAATCCCTCTTGGAGGACACAGCTGTAAACCGTTCTGCGTCCTTGGAATCCCCTTTTAAAATTCTTGCATATAGTTATGTATTACGCTTCAGCTTTATTACGCTTTACACATTCAATTCGTGCATTTTTTAACTTGCCTCTTATGAGAATAACTTGATTACTTTTTGTTTTTCTTTCTTGTGAAGGAAATTGGAAAGTTTGAGATTGAAGAAATGTTAGCTATAATGTTCAATTAAACAAGAAAATGCCAAAGAATTCTAAAAATTAACAGACAATAATGTGGGTGTTGAGGAGAAAACCACCTTACAATGGGGATTAATAAAAGTCTCAACTACATAAATAACACAAGTATAAAATCAAGTTATTTTATTAGTTCAATAGACGTTGCTAGTTGGTTTGGTCGGTGTTCGGTGTTCGAAGCCTAACTTTTATATTGTGTTCGTTTTCAACCCATAATAATATATGTTTAGGGTAGCTTGACGAGAGGAATGCAACCAATAGCTTAGATACTGCATACGTTGCTTTTTAGGCATTTAAAACAACCTTCTATAAGTTTTTCATTTTTCTTTTATTTTATTTTGAGTCCTTGCTTAGTTTGAGATTCTAGAGTGTGTAGCACATTAGGGCATCTATTTTTACGATTTTCTCAGTATTGTAGGTTTTCAATTGCATTGACGAATTCATAATAATAAAGTTTGATCTAGAATCGCAATCCTTGTTCTTTAGATCATATTGTATGGTTTTAGGCATACCTACATGAGATATGCTTGTAATTTCATCATATCAATAATTTTTTACATTGTTCTTAAGATGATGAAAAGTTTTATTGCTTTGATTATGATAGTATGATTTCGAGTTTGAATTCATTCACTTTTTTAGGTTTATGCATCGTGCAATTATATTTCTAGGAACGTATATATGTTAGAACTTGCACACGATTTACTGACTGCTTTTTACAAATATTTGATTTGTAATTGTGTGTAAATTAATTAAACCACTGTGGTTTGTTCTTGTAATCCCCTTTTTCACTTGTGGCGATTGTAATTAAACCACTGTGATCTGTTCTGTGTCCTTGGAATCTTTTTTTTTTTTTCTCTCCATATATTATACATCCATCTTTCTAGTTACGTTTTTAGCTTTTTCGGCAAAAAGAAATTATTAGCTACATCATGTTCAATTGAACAAGATAATGATAAAGAATTCTAAAAATTGACAGACAATAAAAATTTACTTCTTTCATGTGGGTGTTGGGGAGAAAATCTCCTTACAATGGGTGACAAAAAAATTAGTATACTGCTTACCGGTGAATTCGACTATAAGAATATAGTGAAATTCAAAACTTCAACATTACAATCATACTCTAATTTTCTGAGGTACAAATGATCGAAACTGGCAAAGTACCTCTTGGGAAATAAAGACTGGGAAAATAAAGAGTGACCACCTTGTGGTTAAAAATAAAAAATAAAAATAAAAAAGGGGGAACTAGCTAAAATTTTTTAATTTTATAGATCATCAGCCATTTCATTTGGTATCGAAAGGATATGATTTTTCTTTTCCTCTTTTTGTCGTTTTTAATTAGAATGAAACTCTCTAAAGCACCTTCAATGAAATAGCTTGATCACCTCCAATGATTCACCCAACTCTCGTAATTATCCAATGATTCACCTCTCGTAATTTAGTCCTGCTCCAAACCAGGCAACATATGGAATTATTGGGCGGCTTCGACGATTAATTTCTTCATCCAAACTTCCACGGTGTCACTGACTTCTATTTTTTTTTTTTCTTGCCAGAATATCATGGTCCCCTTATCTATTAAGATAGGCTTGTATTCATTTTCTTTTAAATTATAAGCCACTTTCTTTATTGATTAGTAGTTGAAATCTTAGTTTACTTTTATGTCCTTATTTAATTTGCATGATTATCAATAAAATAAAAATTTTAAAGTGAAATAAGTAGTATATCTAAAAATAATATAAAACCATATATATGTCATTATATGGTGTCATACAGATATGTTACGTGCATCGACATGGTTGTGCTTTCTCTTGTTATGTGTGCCGATACACGTCACATAGTCATATGATATCATATGATGTTATAATATATAGTGTTAGATAAGAACTCAAGATATATCAGTAAAATATTCTTAAATTTTATATTTTTAACAACGTTAATTGAATTTTCGTTAATTCTAGTGAGAAAAAAGAACTTCGATGATCCGTAGACAGAGAGTATCACAAGCCTTTGCCTTTCTAATCTTGGAATCTCCCTTGTAATAATTATGCTCGACTTGGAGAAGGGTAAACCACAGCTGTAAAGGAATCCCCTCAACTTCAATGCCATTTTTTTTAGACTAAATCCATTTCACGTGAGAGAGACACAAAAAATTCGTGAGTCCCGTAATTTTATCTATTTTCATTTTCTTTTAATTACTTTTCTCTAATTTACACAATTTTTTCTCACTTTTCCTTCCTCGAGTCCCATGTAAAGTCCACAAATATATAGACCCTCTCCTTCACCCAATCTACTACTATTTTATCATTATTTTTGAATTTATCTATATTTCTCTCCCATTTTTCATTTTTCCCTCTTTTTTTCTTTATACCTTTTTCTATTCTTATTTACTTAAAATAATCATATTCTCTCTATCTCTCCTCCTCTACATCACTTCAATGCACCCTCGTACTCCCATTGAAGATGCTCTAATTGTGTCCTTGGAATACCTTTTTTAAAAGTGGCGCCTGTACGCTTTATTATCTTTACCAGGCTTCGCATCCATGCGTTTTTTTAACTTGCCTCTTGTGAGAATAACTTGAATATTTTTTGTGTTCCTTTCCTGAGAAGGAAATTGAAAAGTTTGAGGTAGAAGAAAGGGTCCGGCTATTAAAATAGATAAGACTCTCAGTTTAGAGTCAGACCTTCAATCACATAATACCAACTCACTTGTAGTACTCTTTCCTGTGAAGGAAATTGAAAAGTTTGAGGTAGAAGAAAGAGTCCGGTTATTGAATCAGATAGGGCTTTGAGTTAAATTGAAAAGTTTGAGGTAGAAGAAAGAGTCCGATTATTGAAACAGATAGATAGACCTTCAGTCACATGATGCCAACTTACCTGTGTCTGTTTCCCTAGAAAATTGCGTAGAAGAAATTTTCACTATAATGTTTAACTAGATTCTCACCCCGTGCGTTGCACAGGAAGATACTAAATTAATTTATATCTTACACATTAGTATGAAATGTTAAGTAATGTATGTTTCACATTGAATTGTGATATTTCAATTATCGTATTGTTAACTAATGATTATTATATTTTACTCAATATGGAATGCTATTAAAGCGGAGAATACTCAACTAAACAGATAATTAGGTTGGGGATAGAATAAAAAAAATCGACCCAACTTGAGAATGGGCTGGGGAAGGTTATTATAATTTTTACTCGTACTTGACCCTTTTAACCATTTCTTGAACCATTTCTTTTCAACATCAAAAACGTATTTACTAAAAATTCTAATGGTTTAAAAAGTAAAAAGATAATAAAACTTATCAAGAGAACTCAGTAATTTCAATTGCAATTGTAATTCTATATTGGGGATACCCGTGTTTATAATATTATTCATTAAATAGAAAATGAAAATAAAAATATATAGATATATAAATAGGCCAATAAATTGGTAATTACCCGTACTGATCTGTCCCCGCCCCTGCCCCATTTAAGTGGGGATGAGTACGGGGTTAGGACAAAAAAAATTTTGATGGGTAGGATAATGTGTATAGCACGCCCGATCCCGCCTCAGCTCATTACCATTCATAGATCTCGAGAAATCAAACATTTTATTTTTCTATGTGACAATATCGCAATAGGAATTTTGTAAACTGTGAAACCTTAATTAAACCATATTTATCTATATTTATTATATATAAAAGAAGTAGACTGATAACGACTCGATTTAAAAACATATGAAAAATAATTAAAATTAACACATTAGCGAAAAAGAAAATAGATTAATCCAAATTAAAATAAATCTATCAAAATATCTAAGAAGATAAGTTATATATTAAGATAAGATATACATTCACTATACAATTTACCGTAGAATTTACTTAACATGTAAGCAAGTCTAAAATGACCTCCACTTAAACAGTTTTGGCGGGAAAAATCAGTACAAAGGTACAACAAACTAATTTCCTTTATATATATATATTAGATAAGATAATGAAAAAGAATTCTAAAAATTAACGGACAATAACGTGAGTGTTGAAGAGAAAACCTACTTACAATGAGTGATTAATAAAAGTCTCAACTACATAAATAAAAACAAGTATAAAATAAAGTTATTTTATAAGTTCGATGGACGTTGCTAGTTGGTTTGGCCGGTGTTCAGTGTTATAAGCCTAACTTTCACATATTGTGTTGTTTTCAATCCATAATAATATGTGTGTTTGTAGTATCTCGACGAGACAAATGCTACTAGTAGCTTGGATACTACATGCATTACTTTTCTGCGTATTTAAAACACGCTCCTCTGAGTTTTTCATTTTTCTTTTATTTTGTTTAGAGTCCTTGCTTAGTTTGACCATTTCTACTTGTGTCCGGCCTATCTAGAGTGCTCAGTATTGGAGGTTTACAATTGCATTGGATTTCAGAAAAATAAATTTTGCTCTTGAATCACAGTCCTTGTTCTTTAGATCGTCTTGTATGACTATAGGTGTGCCTACATCAGAAATGCTTCTAGTTTTATCATGTCATTAATTTTGCACATTGTTCTTAAAATGATGGAAAGTTTTGATTGCTTTGAATATCTTTATGATTTATAGTTTGAATTCATTAACTTTTTAAGGTTTATTCATTGTGCAATTATATTTATAGGAACGAATTTTACAACTTAAACAGGATTTATTGACTGCTTTTACAAATATTTGATCTGTGATTGTGTGTAAATTCTTATTTTTAATTTTTCTGGTGTTTTCAGTGCTTCAGTCAACCTTTTAGCAATACTACAAGTTTCTTGATGACTAAAGTGGATAAGGGCTCCATCAGTCCCTAAGCCTAAAGCTACAACTGTAAACTAAGGAAAATGATATTTTAATAACAAATGGATTTCCTCAATGTCACAAGTATCAGATAGAGAGGGTAACATTTGCCTGAAAGAAATCAACATATTATCCTGTCTGAAAACAGAACTAACAAAGAAAAATATCTCACAGTTGAATTTGGACACACAAAAGGTGAAACTACGAGACAAAAGCATACGACCAATACAAAACACATTCAGATCAATTATGACTTTGTTATCACGGCCAAACTATGTCAGCTTGGCCATCAGAACACTGACTTATATCGAAACATACTACACGGGGAAACATTTTTCTCAAGTCTTCAAGATCACCCATTGTCAAGCTCTTCAAATGCCTTAACCGCAAGATTTCAATGCTCCAGGCATTGTTCCCAGGAACACTAAAATTATTTAGACTTCCTCCGCTAATATAGAGCTTCTCTAACTTCAGTAATTTACGAGGATCCAACCACTGGGGTATTGTGGTTTCAGGTATACATCAGAGATCAAGCTTCCGCAGCTCTTCAGGAAAAGAAATGCTTGAAATCCTGCCAGCAGTAGTTTCCCTTTGATCTTTTCCCCAAGATATTGTCAATATCCGAAGAAATGTGATATCTTCCAGCTTCTTGAAATCCTCCTCATTGACGGTAGCTTTGGCTCTAATATATACACTCAGCTTAAAAAGTTTTTTCAATCGAGTTAGATCACCAAGCTGGCAACCCGAGTTTTTATTATTTGTGATCACAAAACCTTTGAGCACTGAAAGTGCGGAAAGTTTATCGAGTCCCTTTGGCATGCTTTCAAGAAAGTAGCACTCTGATACATCAAAGTGCGTGAGATTTTTCAACATTGAGACATCGGGAGGCAATTCTTCAAGACTGTGACATGCTCGCAGATCAAGAATCTTGAGGCCGATGAGCTGAGTGATTGAGGGAGGAAGCTTAGTTATTCTAGAAATGCCTCGGAGGCTTAGATATTTCAAGTGCTTCTGAGTCCTTAAACCGTTCAAGGACTCGTCATTTTCTATCTCAATGTGATGCTTTGGAGAAACCTGCCATCGCCCCAGTTGAAGGGCAGTAATCTTTTTCAGTTTCAACAGCCACTCAGCACCAAAACTCAAGTATCTTTCGTTCAGATTAAAAACCAACTCAAGAGACTCCATATTGCTCTGACTTTTCTTAAAGAGATGCTGATTTCCTAGAAGAAAAAATGCCCTTCGTTCATCAATTCTTGGCACCAAATCATTATCAAATTTGAAAAACTTACATTCCTCAGCTAACCATATTAGCCTGTCACGCATCCAAGGCAACAATTTACAGCTATTCTTAATTGGGGATTTGTTTTCTTCTTCGTTGGGCAAAATTAATCTCTTATTCATTAGATCGTTAAAGATATCATCCCCTTCAGCATCAGAAGTTACAAAGCCCTCCGCCATCCACCAATAGATCATAGGTCTCTTTTTGATAACACATTGCTCTGGAAAAATTGAAAAACAAAGCAAGCATTGTTTCAACTTGAAATTCTTAAGATTGTGATAACTTGCCTGAAAGGTTTACACGGCATGTTATCATCATCTCTCAGTGCAAGTTGTAACCAATGTTGAGATTCAAGCCGAACCTGCGTGGAATCCTTCTGCCGTGAGGGTACATTCCGGGCACTACTGCTATCACTCAAGGGGAGTTTCAGTGACAAAATCGGCTCTTTTAATTTCGTAATTTCCTGAATAACGACATCCAAATTATCGGGGTGTTGTACAGCATTATCGATTGATTTATCTATTTCGATGAATTCTTGTATGATACTGTTCAAGGGACCAGATCCTTGAGGAGAAATCACGTATCCGATCTATCTCGCTTTCAATAACTTTGAATTTTGAAATCAGATAATTTTTCCGTTCTCCATCAGTCACTGATTGAACTGCCAGTGTAGATAAGATTGCTGGATCAAGATTCAAAAGCTTGGGAAGAATGGTGAGCTGAGAAGGGCAACCAAAGTTTCTTATCTTGGATTGCTTTGTAGATTCTCGGTCAACATGTCAACAAAAATGGTTTTTTCTTCTTTGTTTTGTTCTTTCTCTGTTACTCCATGGTTTGAAATCATATTTCATTCACCCGCTAGACGAACACATAGTATGTCATATTGGACAGTTTACATGTGCGTTGTCCAATATAAGAGCACCACGGACAGCGTCTAACATTTCATCATTTTTAGTAGTAATGGGAACTCGAACTAATGTCAAATAACCTAGCTAGTAATAAGTACATTTACTATTAAGACAAGTCCTTTTGGTCGAATATAAGTTGTTTTGTTACAACAATCATGATAAAATAGGCAATGGATGTTGGGAAAATTATGTGATTTGTGCAATAATAATATAAACACAAGCTCAATCAAAATAAGTAATGAAAATAATGGAGAAAAATTTTAGAAAGACCAGCCTAGAAGAGTCATAAAAACATTGTCCTAAAATCCCCTAACTCTCAATTAATACTATCAGCGTCACATGACTCCAAGATAAATCCCCTAACTCTCAATTAATACTCCTTCTACAAGTATGATGATCAAAGAGGGTGAAAGAATGAGCATCTATTGTACTGTCAAAGTATAAAATATGTATGAGATAGTACTATTAAATTCGTTAAGAGACCTTGTTGGCCCAACTCTAGACACTCAAAGATCCTTTTTCAAACTTGCTTCTCATTTTGAGTCAAGAGATAGATAAATAGACAGATGCATGAGATAGATAAATAGACAGATGCATCCCATTGCACTGATTGGGGGAGTTTGTAGTGACTAAGGGGGTCGAAGACCAAGAAGTGAGTTATTTATACTAAGTATTCTTCTTACGGCTAGATCCAATCTCATGGTCCCTATGAAAAGGAAAAACAATTTCACGCTCTTCCTTTCGGGAAGGAACATAGTTGTGTATCTTAAATAATGAAAACAAGCTTCTTTTATATGTTGAAGTTATAACCCCATCTCAATGAAATAATGACGGAATAAGTTCATGCGAAATGGTGTTACAACAAAATTGAATAAAACAAAACTGAAAATTAATAAAAAGAGAAATGAAAATTAAAAAAAAAAAGAAGAATGTTTTAAAGTAATAAGACCAGTACGTTACGACAATCACAAACTTTAAAATATTCGAAGTAAAATTATATATAGTGACAATATTATGGGTGTCTTGCAACTTGAACTTCACTTAGTGACAAAAATTTCCATTTGAGAGAACAATAATGGATTAAACCTTGAATCAAGTCTTTTGGCCAAACTCCAATCAGTATTGGTTTAAGCTTAGTGCTTTGGCGGGTAGCGCTATTGATGACTATGTGCTCTTATCTTAATTCTAGCAAAGTCTCTAGGGAATAGTTCAATCTCATAGCCATGGCCTTATAGCAACTCTTATATAGGAGAGTTCTTTAAGGGTGTGTGAGACCCATAGCTCACTAGAGTTCTCACCTCGGTACTCATTTAGAATTAAACACTTCTAGCATTATATTGTAGCACAATCACTAAAGGGATGAGAACAAATAATTATCCCTACTATGACAGTCACGCAGTACTGTTTTTTTTCTACAACAATATTAAACCTTCTTCATGGGATCTCAATCACAACGGTCGGGTTACTATTAGAGGTAACTCACTTGCGGGCTTACCCGTCGCCCTCATGATTAATTGATTATTCTTCTCCTCTTGTAGGCATGTTTTTTGGTATCATTATTTTATGATTTCCGATATTTTCACAATTTCTCAAGATATAATAAATTCTTGTACTTTTACTTTATATGATATTATAAATCATATACAGAGTATATATGCTTGTGTCAAAACTAATATTACCCCATACTCAATTAGAAGTTCTAAGCTAGTAAAATATTCTCATCAAGTCAAAGGATAATTTAAGCACTACCCAATCCTCTAGACAGAAGTTATTCAAATCCTCTTGCCTTAAAATTAGATCAACAGCAAAACCATTTAATAAGATGAATAAGCACATCAATTATTACATAATTTTATTTCTAAAATAAAAGTGGACTATTAATATATACTTGCATGCCACATAGGAAGTTTTTTAACAAAATTTTTGAAAATTTTTGGTAAGGGACTCTACATTTTGGTCATGGTAAGATGGATATTTATGAACATTAGTAAGTACAATATTATCCAATAATGTTTTTCTAGCTATTTGTTATAATCACAGCACATTTCTAGCTACATAGCACATCTTTAGGTTATCCTAATTGTTTTTTACCCTATTTTGGTTCTTGACCTTCTATTAACTAGAATATCTTATATTCAACAAAAAATTTTGTCCGAAAATTTTGTTCAATAAGCCTCTAAATATTTTCATGAGGTAAAAAATGGCAAATAGTTAAGTTCAAACCAATTATTTTTCTCATCGTTTAGGAGTTCCATAATAAAAGAAAGGGTAATTTTCACTCTAGGTCCTCAACCTTTTAATTTTATCCTCATTTTTTTTTGGGCCTACTAAGTCTCCAACCTTTTAATTATTATCTTATTATGTCCCCAATGTTACTTTTCATTTCCAACATTTCAATTTTCACCATTAATCCCTCCCAAAATGACTATTATACCCTTGATTTTTTATTTCCAATATAAGTCCCCAACTTTTTAATTTTTATATAATTTTGTCCCAATTATTTTTTTAGACTTATAGGAACTCCAACATTTTATTTTTCACAGTGTTATATCCCTATTAACACTTCACATACCTAACATTTTAATTTTTACTATTAATACCATTAACTATTTAAATGAAAAATAAAGAATAATATAAAATAAGAAGTCCATCAACTCTAACTCACTCTAACACAACTCAATGATAACAGTCTGAAATAATGATAACAAAAAAACTTAATCTATAATGGTCTCGATAGATATCAAATTCACATCGAAGAAAGTTGTATATCTAAATATTAGCGTAACGAATCGGATCTGATTTCTTGATCTACCACAAATCACGTGGTGGATATGAATTTGACAGATCCGCTCCCAAAAAATTAGTTTTTGATTTATAAAAATAAATATAGCCATAATATTTTATTCTAATTTCATTTCTTGTCTCTCTTTGTAATATTCACCCTAATTTACCTCTGTTTTGTTATCCGTCTCAACCCGATTCAGTCTACCAATTGTGGATTCACAAAAAATTAAATTAGTGCATTAAGGTTCGATTTCATTTTTGTAAATTGAAAATGTTTTTTTGATCCACCGTGATCCATATTTGCTATGTGATATATGATAAATAAAAAAACCCGATCTCATCTGTTACATCGCCTCTGGGATTGGAAATTGTTTTTATGTGGATTAGATATCCATCATATTTAATATATATCGAGTTTTTTTGTTATCACTACGAGCTAAAATGTGTAGAGTTCTTATTATATACTGTTTTTTATCTTTTATTTTTATTTAAATAATTAAAAATATAATGGTAATTTTAATAGAAATTAAAATTAGTAATTGAAAGGTTAAAGATCGAAGGTGCTATTAGGGATGTAACTCAATAGCAAATGAAAGGTTAGTCGTCATATATGCCCAAAAAATAATCAGGATAAAATTGTATAAAAATTGAAAGGTTGAGGACCTATATTGGAAATAAAGATTTAAGGGAATAATACTCATATTAATAGGGGCTAATAGTGAAAACGGAAAGGTTGGGGATGAAAAATGACGTTGGGACATAATACAATAATAAATGAAAGGTTGAAGGGGCCTAGTAGGCCCAAAAAAAAAGATGGAGATAAAATTGATACAAAATTGAAAGGTTGGGGACCTAGAGTGAAAATTACCCTAAAAGAAATTGGATGGAAAATATTATTTGACCGACCTCTCGAAGGCAGTGGAGTTTGTCATGATCTTCAAGGTTGGCGATCTTATGAATTCAGCGGCTGCGACTCTGAATAACAAGATGGCTCCTGCTTTTCTTCAATTGATTTATCTTTTGTTATTTCATTTCTTTTTGGGTGGTGTGGTCGTGGAAAGAAGAATTAAAGAAAAAGTAGGTGGTGACGAGAGGAATGGGGGAGCGTGGTGGCGCCAGCAAGGGATAGAAGGAGAAGGGTGGCAATGAAGACAAGGTCAGGGGTAACAGCAAGGAGAATGGTGGTGGTGGTGAATCTAAGGTGTCATACAGTTTGTGTACATAGTATCTATAATAATATAGAAAAAGAGTAGTGATTCTAAAATCTTTTTCCCGTCCATGGGGAGATTCGAGAATCTCAAAATTTTTTTTCATTTTTTAAAATGCTTTTTGACATTTTCTAAAGAATAACTACCTACTTTTTTTTTAATATGAATAACTACCTACTTTATATAACCATCTAAGTTTATTTTCTAATTTTATTGTGTATCTCAAATTTTTTTATTATTTTTCTTTTTTATTTATCAAAATTTGTTTTTGGTGACAATTTTCCTTTTTTTATATAACTACCCACTTTACACAACAATTCACATTCGCATATAAGTTGCACATGTTTTCTTATGTTTTAAACGTCTATATTTTTTACTTTATAATGTATATCAGATTTTTTTATTATTTTTCTTTTTTTGTATCTAAAAAATGCTTTTTGGCGACAATTTCTCTCTCTCTCTCTCTCTCTCTCTCTCTCTCTCTCCCTTTTTTATTTATTTATTTTTGGATATAACCCTCCACTTTGTATAACTACCCACATTCTCAAATAAGTTACCCACTTTGTATAACTACCCACATTCTCAATTATGGAATGATATTTTTCCTAAAGTTTTCTTGGCTGGGATCTCTCTAATATTGCAAAACGAAATAATTTTTCTATATATTATTTTTTATTTTATTTTATTTTATTTTTGTAAGAAATCTGTAACTCGTGATAATCGTAGGAATAAGGATCAATATAATGTCTTTTGAATATGTTGGAGTCTTACATCTTACATCGTTGAGCATGGTTTATACTTTTGTGTTCATCGTAGGCTTGAATCAACACTGAAGAATGACTCTTTTTGGCTTAATACTGTGGCTGAGTGGGGTGGAGGAATGGGTAGAAACTTTTCCCCCTTATACGAAAACAGATATATTTTTACATAATAAATAACAGTTAATTTACTTTTTAAAAATAGAAATATAACATAGTTAATATAAAGATTTAGCAAATTCAGTATAAAGTCTACAAGAAATAACACTACGAAAATATAATTCACTTCAAATATACAAAATTTACTATATAGTGCAAATACACTTAATCAGTTAAAATTATTACATGACGGTAACGTAACTAACTCTGATTATTGGAACAATTTATTACCTTATAATTATTTATTTAATCAATCATTGTTTCTTGTGCATCACACGAGAGATAGACTAGTTTATTAAAAAAGAAAAAGATTAAAATGGTGGTTGATTTAAGTCAACTTAGTCGTGGTTAATTTAGTAAATAACATTTTGTTAGTGTTAACTCTCTACACTCCCTTCTCTGGTCACTTGTTCGATTATTTCTCATTAAATAACTATTTAGTATTGGCAAAAACATCCTTTTATTAAATTGAGATACACCCCGATCAAATCAGTCAATAAGTGATTCAACAAGGAAGAATAGCATTATTCAACTTGATAACTCAACCTCCGTTAGCGTCGTATTTTTTTTTTTTTTTTTTAACTTCAGAATAGAGTTAATCAAAATAACCCTATATATATTAATATATTTCATGAAATTCATATTACCACAAAAAATTTCTAACATTTATTTTCTTCCATTCTAATTTTTAATAGGGCAATTATATTTTCACTACAAAATATAATCAGGTAATTATATTCACACAACTAGAATTGTTAACCACCCCACACTTTTGGTATTTATTAAATTAACTATAAATAAATTAACCTAAATAACCACCTCATTGGATTCCTTTTTTTCTTCATTTCTAATATTAGGTACACCATGCACTTATTTCTCTCAACCCAGTCTTCACTCCTCCGGCCGATAATATCTCCAACAGGTAAATGTCTGAAAGATTTAAAAGTTTCAGCGCCCAGTTGGTAGTTAGTGGATGGGGGCTAAATTACCAACAACTAGTTGTGCACTCAGGCGATGTATAAGCATATTCTATTTTTTCAAAACCTGAGAATAACTTACAAAAGATAAATAAAGAGTAATTGCATAATAACAATCATTCTTTTATTTGATGCTTTTGGATAATTTATAATGAAAAAAAAAGATAAAATATGTATTGAAAATATAAAAAAATATGAAATATATAATTATAATTGAGCTCTTAATAAATCAAATATCAAATTAATAATAAGTTAATTTATTTGAGTGAATAAAAAAGATCAAACAAGCTATTAGTGCAACAGAGATTATCTCACAAGCCTCTGGCTCTCCAATCGCGGAATCTCCCTTGTAATAATTATGCTTTACCTGGAGGAGGGTAAACCACAGATGTAATGGAATTGCATTTTTGTGTCCTGGGAATCTCCTTGAAACTGGCGCTTGTACGCTTTATTATCTTTATCACGCTTTACGCATCCACGCATTTTTTTCTTCTTGGACATAAACTTCAGTACTTTCATTTTTTTCTTTTTTGGTATAAAGGAAATTTAAAAAGTTCGAGGTAGAAGAAAGAGTCTGGCTATTAAAACAGATAACTTTCTCAGTCTAAAGCTAGACTTTCAATCAAATGATACCAATTCACATGTAGTCTTTTTTATCGTAAAGGAAATTGAAAAGTTTGCGGTAGAAGAAAGAGTCAGGCTATCGAAACAAATAGGATTCCGAGTTTAAAGTCAGACCTTCAATCACATTATACTCACTCACCTGTATCTGTTTCTTTAGAAAATTGCGTAGAAGAAATGTTAACTATAATGTTTAACTAGATTCTAACACATGCGCTGTGCGGGAAGATACCAAATTAAATTATATCTTATAGATAAATACGAAATATTAAGTAATATATGATTACCCACATGGAATTGCAATATTTCAATTACCATATATATTGCTAACTAATGATTATATTTTACTTAAAATATTTATTAAAAATTCTAATGATTTAAAAAGTAAAAGAATAATAGAACTTATCAATTAATAGGTAATTACCTACATTGGTCCGCCCCCAGCCGTGTCGCATTTAAGTGGGGATGAGTACAGGGCTAGGACAGATTTTTTTTATAGGTAAGGGAATGTATATAGCATACTCAATCTTGATTCGGCTCATTATCATTCATAGATCTTGAGTCTATTTTTCTAAGTGACGATACCACAAAAAGAGTTTAGTAAACTATAAAAGTTAATTAAACCATATTTATTATATACAACATAAATAGTTTAATAACGATTCAATTTAAAAACATATAAAAAATAACTAAAAATTAACACATTAGCTAAAAAGAAACTAGATTAATCCAAATTAAGAAATACTTCCTAGATAATATATGTGTGTGCATATACATATATATTAAAAAATTTTGAATTAAAATTTTAAAAATTTTGGATATGGATAAATCTATCAAAATAACTAAGAACATAAGTTATAAATTAAGATAAGATATACAATCAGTATATAATTTACTGTTGAATTTACTTAACATGTAATGAAAAGTCTAAAATGACCTTAACTTGGACAGTTTTGAAAGGAAAAATTGGTACAAAGGTGCCGTAAACTAATTTCCTTTTATTATACATATATATATATTAAATAAGATAATGAAAAAGAATTCTACAAATTAACAGACAATAATGTAGGTGTTGAGGAGAAAAACCTCCTTACAATGGGGGATTAATAAAAGTCTGAACTATATAAATAA
>CAVNYN010232528.1:0-14848 GCA_963692815.1 Nyctanthes arbor-tristis
TTTGCTTAATCATCCTGACTCTACCACTGATTATGGAGACCACATGACGGCACATCCACATGACACTCAGGCGTCCAATGACGTACACATAGAGCCTCCCGAATGAAATGGAGGCGGAATGAAAGGGTTGAATCACCGAAAGTAACGGGTGAAACTTTTACGTTCCACCAATTGGGACGGTTCGGAGCGGGTCGCCTCCACAAAAAGTACTCTTGGATAGTAGAGTTCTTATTGTAGGTTCTCAATTTTAATGTTATTCATGTCAATTCGTGTGAGTACTTCAGCCCACCAAATAACACAACAGGCCCAACAATGAGCGGCCGTTTCATCAAACCGACTGTTTTCTATAAATAAAGTAGGGAAGTGTTGAGCCCATTTAATTGCTATCTTCGCTGTTTCTGCCACTGTAACCATGGCGGTTGGGTGTGTTCTTGTCCAACTTTGCATATCCTTATACATTACAGAAATTGTATGCTTTTGTCATGTGATACTTGCCTCCGATTTTGTCATTAACATGTCTGCACGCATTGCAGGAAGAACAAGAGAATCTCCAAGGGGAAGAAGGGAGGGAAGAAGAAAGCGTGAGCATTTTTTTTTATTTAATATATTTTATGTACATTTTTTTATCGTACACGATTTTCTTTTCTTTTCTCTTTTCCATTTTTTTTCTTTGTTTAGTAAGTTATCTTGTTTGTATGTTCAGAGCGGATCCTTTTGCAAAAAAAGATTGGTACGTTATCAAGGCGCCGTCAATTTTCAATGTTAGAAACATTGGGAACACCCTAGTTTCTCGTACTCAAGGTACCAAGGTAATCTTCTCCTTAAACCATGCGCCTTATTGAGGAAGTAATATCGGCTCTTCTAATGTGCTGCTAAAAAATGATCGATGAATTGGTTTAGGCATTGATTGAAATTGGTGAATTGGTCAAGTCATAGTTTTTCCCCTCAATTAGCGAACTGTTGTTGTTTGTTATATAAGATCGAGCCCTTTATGTTATTTTTGGTTTTATCTGTTGCATTTTCTGCAAAAGGGCAGCTTTTTTAATTTTAGGACCCTTTCGTTAGATTTATAAAATTAATTTATAAAAGGAATTTATAATGAGTGGAAATGAGTGGTAGAGATTTGACTGAAATTTGAAATGTGTGGTGATTGTTGAGTAGTTGTCAAATCAACAGTCAAATCATGATAGGTGAATTTATAAATTGCAAAAATAAAGAGTACCAAACAAGCTCTTAATTTTTATTTTTTCAGTTCCCTTCCTGTTTGTTCGTCCTGAATAGCTAAGGATCATAGGACTCTGGATTTCACATCAGGATGCTAGCTTTTAATTGGCTAAATTTAAATTCTTCCAAGATGCATTTCTTCTCGGATTGCAATCTCTGGTGTTATTGGCTTTTAGTTTAGAAGAACTTAAGATCTCATTATCCTGAATATCCCAGTGTGATGGAGTATTTATATTTTTGCTATTTTGTTTATCAAATCAATACAAAAGTACATTTGAAAGTTTGTGATATTGAAATTCATGTTTGCCACGTATTCAATTTATCGCATTATATTACTCTCTCTGTAGCTTCTCTTTGTAAGTACTCAACCTCTTATCTCCATGTAAGCGCTAACTTGATGGACAAATTTCTTTGCGCTATCAGATTGCTTCAGAAGGACTTAAGAATCGTGTTTTTGAAGTTTCTTTGGCTGATCTTCAAAAAAACGACCTTCTAAAAAATGATGAAGACAATGGCTTCAGAAAAATTCGGTTGAGAGCTGAGGATGTTCAGGGCAAGAATGTTCTAACTAATTTCTGGGTACGACTATTTCTGGTTGTATTTTGTTTCACTCTTGTGGTTTTGCATGTGCAAGTTTTCGACCAAAGTTTTCTTCCAAAACGCAGGGTATGAACTTCACTACGGATAAATTGAGGTCACTTGTGAGGAAATGGCAATCTCTGATTGAGGCTCATGTTGATGTCAAGACTACAGACAACTATACTCTGAGGATGTTTTGCATCGGTTTCACCAGTAAGCGTCTGAACCAGCAAAAGAGAACGTGCTATGCACAGTCAAGCCAGATCCGCCAGGTACCCTGAAATATATTTGCTACTTCCAATGTTTTTGCTGCAGTTAATCATATTTTGGTTTGTTGCTGTGTCATGTCCCTACCAAGTAACATTATTCTTCCCTATGGTTTTTTTTTTTTTTTTATCTCTTTCTTTTTTGTCTGTGTTAGATCCGCCGCAAGATGAGGGAGATAATGATCAACCAGGCTCAATCTTGTGACCTTAAGGATTTGGTTCTGAAGTTCATTCCTGAATCAATTGGGAAAGAAATTGAGAAAGCAACAACATTTATTTACCCCTTGCAGAATGTTTATATCCGGAAAGTTAAGATTTTGAAAGCTCCTAAATTTGACCTTGGCAAGTTGATGGAGGCAAGTTTCTATAGTTGCTTTTTGGTTCTCTTAACTTGCTCTTTTATGGATAGATGGATACATTATGGAAGTGTGTAATGAAATTTGTTGGATATCTCATCGACCTGTCAGATATATGTTACTTTCAACATTACTGGTCTTGATTCAGATTAGATTTTTGATCATTTGACTCTTCTTGTTTACGTTTGTGAAGTTTTGGGTTCTAGCATGAAGGATTAGGTTTTGAAGTTAGTACTAAGCTGTTTGTTGCAATGTGTATCGTGGTTTATTTTACTACTGTGTCATGGAGAGCTAAAATATGTTCCATCATTTTGTATTTGACTTAATATTTGCATGCCCTGTAGGTTCATGGTGATTACAGTGAAGATATTGGTACGAAGTTGGACAGACCTGCTGAGGAGCCGATGGCAGAGGCGACTGATGTGGTTGGTTCCTGAATTGATGGCACGTCCTAAGTTAACATATCTGTTCTTCCATTAGGCAGATTTTGCTCAATAAAGACAAGAATATGGAAGGACTTCCTTTTTTGTTTCTGGAGTAAATTTGGAAAGTTTCTATGGGGTAGAATACAATGTTCCTCAGCTTAATTAGAGAACATGTACTCTGGATTGAGTTTTGATCCTCGAAATTCTAATGATTTATTGATTTTCAATTCATTCACAGTATATAGTTCTGATTCACTGGGATTATTATAATTTCTTCTTGTTGGCTTTGACCTTTTGATGATGTTCCAGGATGGCTTGCATGCAAATTGCAATATCCAGTGACTCTGCCGAAGATTTTTATATATTTCAGCTTTGTTTTATCAAGCTGTGCTTCTGATAATATAGATGGAAAAGTTTGGTTATGTTATTGCTTTTGGGGTTAAAGTGATATCTGCTTGTCGGATGGGGACCTTCAATAATTTTTGTACGCAGTATCCACATCATCTGTTTAGAATTCCTAGAATATTTCAATGTGTTAATTTTATTAGTTTTGTGGTGGTTTCTTAAGAATAATACTGTCCAAGTATTCGTCATACCCATTCAATGGCATTAATTAAATAATGAGTTAAATTAATTTAAGAGCAGGAATGTGATCCATTTTATTATTATCATGTTAGTGTGGTAGCTTATATATATGTATGTTTTCAGGACACTTATGGTTGATTGGGAGGAAACAAGTTTTCAGTTTATTTGATCCATTAGGAGAGCTCCAAGGAAAAATATTAAAGGGTATAGCAAAAAGCACCGGTGTGAGAAGTATTAAAGAGTATTTATTATTATTATTTTTTCCTTTGAATATTAATAATATTATAAAAGGATTGTAGGGAAGGGAAATTGAATCTTGGTAAAAAGTGTGAAATCACGTTCGAATGCCATTAGTACGAGTGTTTGATACTCTTGGTCTTGGAGAGTGCTAGAAATTTTTTCGGACTAAAAGATGTATATAGCAAGTACTAAGCAATGGTAGAATTTGTAATAATTTCAGAACATGTAACTAGTTTGTAGATTGTGGTTCCAACAATGGGAGTCTTCATTTCCTTTGAAGCAAAAAAAAAAAATAATAATAATAAATAAAATAAAATAAAATAAATAAATAAAAATACCAAATTAAGATTTACAAACAAATATTAAAAAATATATAAATATAGAGAAGTTGGAGTCAATCACAGATTGGCTTTATGCAACATACTGTGCTGGACAGATAATAAACATAACATTGTTGTTTATTTCAAGAACATTCACATTGACAATACAAGGTCGGAGAGTAAGTTCGACCAGCATATATGTAAAAGAACACAACTGATAAAATAATATTACTTACGGTAAACATGGAACAAAAACTTGCTTAAAGATTCACCGGACACCAGACCGTCAATGCTTCGGGGTGAGGGAAGGAAAAGACGGAATAGATTGAAGTATCAACCTGCGGCTGCTTCTCATACCAGGAGACATCCTCATGCTGTGAGGAGGTGAGACCCTCTTACTGTTGGGAGACGATGACTTGATGCAACCGATAGGAGATGGCGCCTGCAGAAAATCTGGCATCTCATCTTCCATGACAGTCTCCAGATGTTTATCGAACCTTGTTGGAGGTTGTAAAAAACTGGGTTTTCCAAACCCGTGGCTTGCGTATGAACCAGAAGAGGAGCCAATAGCTGGAAAAGCAGGTCCCTGCACTTTGTTCTCCGAAGATAATGGATGCTGCACAGATTGTCTATAACCAAACAAAATAATGCAACTTTTATTGAGACAGCTATGTTTCACTAACAAATCAAAGCAATTTGGAAACCATAATGTCATTACCTTCCTTGTCTTAAAGGTGTTGCAGGTGGGATAGAATCCAGATTCTGCTCCACATCATTCTGGATTGCAGCCGTCTGGCCACCCTTCTCACTTGTGTCCAATTCTTCCTCTTCTAATTCAGCTTCTGTGCCTGTTTCAGAGAGAGAGAGAGAGAGAGAGAGCCAAAAGAAAAAAGAAAAAAAAGACAACTTAGAAATAGAAATAGTATTTTAGAGCCGCAATACTTATTTGGACTCATAAGAAGCATCAAACGCAATTATGCCTAAGTAAAACCTTCAAACCACACTCACCATCCTTTCGACCAAATGCATTCTTACACCCTTCGCATCTGCAGTTAATGGAGCATCCAACACCACCCTTCGATAGAAAAATTTTACGTCACCTAACACACCAAAGAAAAGCCGGCTAAATGGGAAAAGGTGAAAGGAAACCTGATAGCATTCACAATATTTCTTCAGGCAACCGGATTTTTTGCAATTGCATCCTCTCTTATGCCGAGCTGAAGCAGGAGTTTTGCTGGGCTCATCCTGCAATAGACAATTGAGCTGAATATCTAAATGTGTGTCTAAGCACCAGTCAAGCAGAACATAAGCCAAGAATGCATTGAACTAACCCGGGTTTCAGATAGATAATCTGAGCTCCTGATCACTTTGGGAGCAAAAGCAAGCGGATTTCTGGATTCAATCTGCTTGCGAGTTGCAAGGACAGTGTCCTCGTGGACAGGCTTGTTGAAGCAATCTATACATGCACATGGCTCCACACAGTAGACACCAGCAGCGAAGCATTCACAATAACTGCATTAAATGGTTTATTATTGATTAAAAGCATTGTTAAAATCTAGAAACAAGCTTCCGTAAACCAGGTTTTTTTTTTTTTTTAAAGTAATGCAGGGAACCCTGCATGGGTTCTTTGATTCCACAAACAGTGGAAAGTTGCTGGGAATTTATTGTTTGCGACTTAGCAAAGCTGGCAGATTAACTTAACCAAAAAGTTGATAACGTCTGAAAAATATCATGGATAATGGTTAGAGAAAGGCGGAAAGTATCTTTGCTAAAATCGAACCATCAATTTTTAAGAATCTCAAGCCAAAATCTGACTTCCAGATATGTCAATTCACTGAACATGAAATATGATAGCTTTATCCATGGGAAGTCAACAGAGAAAATTAAGGAACAAGTCCAATTGCGATGAAATGTGTAATGTGGTGTACATTTATGCCATGGCAAGACACAGGAAACTATGCAAGAACTTACAGTTTCAAGCATTTTGATTTCTTGCAATTACATCGCTTACAGGCTTCACCATCGCCTGCTTGTTCCAGCCTGCGTCTGATAATAGAAATTATGTTATTCTTTCGCAAAATGCTAAGTGCAAAGTAAAAACAGTTCTACAGTAAAGAAGACATGCCTCTTCTTCTTTGGACTATGACTGATCTCTTCATTGACCATATATGTAGATGCCTGGCAGGCATCTTCTGCAGGAACACTATTCTCAATGACACCAGTTTCTGTTTCCGAGATTACTGCCAAAGTATTGTTTAACAATTCTTGACTAGTAGTCGGAGGCTGAAAATTGGCATTTAAGCTTGGTCCAATCAACAGTCTTCCAGAACCTGAAGCTTCGTGCTTGACAAATTTGTAGTCCTTTGGAGTCGTTGCTAGAGTGTTTAAGTGCAAACCAATGCCAGGTAAAACACGATGTGAAGAATCATTTCCAATCCTCGCGGGAAGTATTTGCTCGTTACTGGTTGAAGTATTACCATCTGAGTGCAGGAATGCAGAAGAATCAGAAACTGGATTCTCATCAAAACGCTTTCTGCGGGACCCCACCATCTCAAAAACCAGACAGCGTCTTCTCATACCACGGTACAAACCAGAAACAGGCTACAAAGACAATAAAAATTACTTTACGAAAGATAACATAAAATAAAATCTTTGCAAACCATATAGAAAACTAAAATAGAGACATGCATGTAATCTTCATTAACTCGTCATTATAAACAAATGGCAATGTAGTGATTATCTTGCTGGCAGCAATTACTAAAATGAAATGGAATCCTGACCTCATTATCTGCTTCCTCATTAGGAATGCTCATAGAAATGTCATGCGTTAGAGACATTTCGTTCAGCACACTTCCTTCTTCAGGTTGAGTACATAACTTTTCTGTTTCACTTTCCTCATCGCCTTTTTCACCAGCAACCGGTAAACAGAAAGAATATTCATTCTGCATGCCATTGCTGATACTGGGGTACAAAGTTGTTCCAGGATCAACTGATTTCTTGTAAGGCTCTCTGCCATTTGGTGATTCAAAAATTAATTGATCCTGAACATCAGAAATCAAACTCTTCCAGTCACATCCTGTAGCTTCTTTACTTTGATCAACTTGGCTTACCCCGTCTAGATCCACTTCACTTTCAAATAACCCCGTTTGGAAGGGCTCTTGCACAAACGGAACGAGTGCTGACGAAGTGCAAGCATATTCAGCCACTTGTTTGCTTTTAAGACCACAGCTAGGGGCTAGGCTAGAGCCAGGACTATTGCAATCATACTTGAAGTTATGATCAAACTCGTGTACGAGATTTGAACATCTGAAAGATGGCTCACCAGCTACTTGATCAACAGAACTCTGTTGATCAAGAACTTTCTGATGTTCTTCCAATTCATTACTGACCCCAATAATCTCCTTAGTTGTATCAACTGTATTGACGTCATCGGAAGCAAATTCAGGTTTCGATGGATCAGGGAGATGATGCCTATAAAGGGAAAAAAGAAATGTATCTCATAACTTGTAATATATGCAGACTAATATAAAATGAATTATATTTGTAGGGGCTTATCAATAAAGAGTCACATTACCTCCTAAAAAATCTTGACTCCTTTAGCGAACTAAGGTGTGGGGAAGTGAAAACAGATGGAAGCGACGCAAAAGTAAGAGGATTGATAGTCTGAGTGATGTGTATGGACTTAACTGGCTTGATGGGGGAAAGACTGTTTAGAAAATTAAAAACAGGAGAGTCCTGCAATAAAGAGGTCAAAGCCAGAAAAAAGACTGATCAGGAAAACCACATTCAAATACAAAAGGAGCAACTTTGTGGTGGATGGACTTGTAAAACCCATATATTTGTGATATAAAAGCAGAAAAATTATGTGTTGAATAAAGACAGCATCAACAATTCTCACACTGGTAGGTTTACGCTCATGATCTCACGTTGATTTCACAAGACAAAATGTGAATTGACATAATAAACAACTAATACAATGAAATGCTTCGTGAATTCAAATGGTGTAGAGAGTAAGATCTGCTTGATAAATGCATTCATTTCTTTATGGGCACGCAAGTGAGAGGCCGTTTAGTGCTGATATCATATAAAACTCAAAAGCAGAGACTCCAGTGCTATTATCAAATCTTCTAAACTATTATAATATCCAGATACAAACAAATAACGATAAATGGCTTAGGAGTAGATCCCAAGACAATGTAACTAAACAGCAAGCTTTAGAGCCCGTTTGGTTACATTTATAAAGTCAATTTATAAAGGGAATTTATAACAAGTGAAAATGAGTGGTAGAGATTTAATTGAAGTTTGAAATGTGTGGTGATTATTGAGTAATTGTGAAATCAATAGTCAAATCATGGTAGGTGAATTTATAAATGAAAAAAATAAATTAAACCAAACAAGTCCTTAGTTATGCAAGAATGATAACCAGAATATCCTACCTGAGCATATTAACCATGAAATCAATTGGTTAGCCATCTATCAAGTACAAGTTGCTCATATACAAAGCGAAGAAAAAACTACAAAAAAAGATGAAAATTGACGATATATCGGTGTAAATTGACTTCAGTAAAAAAAAGTAGGAGAGAGGACAAATCAATTAAATCCCATCCCATCTAAAGAAATTAACCGAATGCCCCAAGAACCTGAATATTTATCAAGAAATCATAATTATACAAAAATGCAGAACGAATGCAGGAACCTTTCCTCAGAAAGATTTGGGAAGCAAGAGAGTCTAACAAATCAAAAAAAACAAAGTCAAAGATCAACTTGAAAACCTACAATTTGTAGACAAGTAAAAGAGATGTCACCAAATTATTCAAAGACAAATTTAGTAACTCGCTTGAATAGCGTTGTATATAGCAATTCAATAGAGCCACTAGGCTACATGTCCGCAAGGAAGAAACCCCTCAACGAACACACAATTTCCTACTCGCTGAAAACCCACACTCCAATTCCATCCAGCCACAGAAAAGAACAACTATCCAAAAACCAACTCGAAAAAGATCAAAATTGAAGGGAAACTTTTGGTAAAAAATACTGCAATTCTTTTCAAGGGACCAAGCATTACCAGTCAGAGATGAAATTACCCCAGAATGACACCTTTAGTAGAATTACTCCTGAAAACTCATCCTTTCCGACCTCTTCAAGAAGCAAAACAGAAATCTAGAAATCCAACTTGGATTATCCAAGATTAAGTAAGAAGAAGAAGGTCAAAAGGCAATTTTTAATAAAATTTATCAAAACACCTTCTAAAACTATTCAATGTTTATGAACACCAGAAAATTAAAGATAATTTGATGCAAAGAAAAAGAAAAGCCCCAGAACCCTATAATAAAGACAATTGAAGAATAGAATAACCAAAATGGTAAAGATGCAAACTTGGGTTTCCATGAGGGTACCTCAAATTTGTTTATGGATGCCGTGATCTGACTATTCTTGCTCCTTTCAGGAGTGTCCATCACCGCTGCTACTGCTCTGCCCTTTGCACTCTTGATGCAACTCTCCTCTTCATTATTTTCTTTTGCACAACTATCTTCCCCGGCCCTCATCTCTTCTTTGTAGGTATGTATCTGTATGCATCCGTTTATCTCTTGCTAATCAACATATTATTACGTGGATAATACTTACACAGAGACACAAACTTTTCCTCTCTCGAGTGCGGAAAAAACAAGGCAAGGGGGGTCAGATAGATGCAAATGAAATTCAAGAAAGGAGCGGGAAATGGAGTAAAGTGGGTGTGTAGTGAGAGAAAACGATGGAGTGGCCCTGACAAAAGATGTAAAATACTAAGACCCCACGCCACCCCTTCACCCAAAACATACACACAGCTGTTTTGATACGAGGGCGTTTTTACTGTTCACATGGAAATTAAACAAAGTAAAGGTGAAAGAAGGAAATGACATAATAAAGTAACCGGAAAAATCCGCTAAATATAACCACTTCCTAAACAGTTGATGCCATTTCAAGAATTTTCTCTAATTCACGTTTAGAGGATATTAATAGCCAACAAATGCAAATTGACTTTTTCAACGAATTTCATTTCCGTTCCAAGATTTTCTATAGAACGGATTTGCTTTTAAATTTCAGTTATTCTTTTTTTGCGGGTTTTATCAAATGTCAATTTGATATGGGATACATTTATTATGTATATATCTATTCTCATTTAAGAAACAAATCATAGGCTTGAATACTAATCAATCCCCTTTTTAATGTGGCTATTTGATTATCATGAATTCTTTTAAGTTTTTTCCTCTTGATTTTTATGGTAACATATTTTCTAATCTTTATACAAATATATACCAATATCTCGATTATGTCAATGTCAATGTTTAAAAAAATAAAAATGAAAAGAAAGTGAATTTGTATAATGTTATAAGCACGCTTAAAGCCGCTATGTAGAAGAGCAATTGATCATAATTATGCATTGACCTATCAAAATAAATGTTCATAAATCAATATGCACGAAAATAGCGAATAGTTTATGTTTTGTCTATGAAGATTGTGAATCGTTGATGCTTTGAATATAGAATTGCTACTTTTCTTAATGCTGCAAAACTTTAACAGCTCTCTGGCTAAAATTTCATTTTTATGATTTAATTTACTTTCAAGTTCCCTAAAGGTATATTAAAATTTTTAAAGATATATATGACAAAATGTAATGCATTATGTTGTTAGATTGAGTATATAATAATCATGTAAATACATGTGAATTATTCATTAGTGATTTTGTGACATTAAGTATAATAATCTATTGATGTCAAAAAAAAAGTATAATAATCTATCATTAGCTAGGTATTTTTCTTTCTTGACTATAATTTAAACAAGTAAAATTTGATTTACTAATAGAATGCATAGTGTTGTTCAACAAAGCAAATAAATTATTTTTACAAAAAAGAACAAATAATATAATTAAATAAAGCAAATATGAGTATATATCTACGATATTAATATTAAATTAAATTAAATAATAATATGTAATAGATGGACGGATAACGGGACCGCACCATCCGCTAAAACCAGCACAGCTGTGTGATGTGTGCGTTTATAATGCAATTGGAGGGAAAAATAATAGTAAGGGAGGAAAAATAGTAACGTGCACTTGTGAATGTATATCCGCAATATATTTTGAGTTTAAACGAACCAAAACCGTTCGATCCATTTGAAGAATTCTACTTACTGCAATTCAAGGATAATAATAGCATTAACATTGTGGTCTTGACATTCAAAATATTAGCTCAGTTGGTAAATATAGGGGGTAACATTTTCATCTTGTGACATTTTTCTCTACTTATCTGTCCAAATAGAATTATTCTATCTTATTTGATTTGTTGAAAATCAAAACCAATATTGAAAAATGTTATGCTTCTTAAAATATGTAGAAGGTAACCATCACACGCTTAAGTAAAAAGGAAACATTTGTTTAATCGCGATTATATTTATATATTTCCAACTTTTGGTGTCATTTTAAGTTGACTAATTTTAAACTGACATAATTGGTTTTGAGCACCCTTCGACTTTTTACAGAAAATTCATTATTATTCCATGATTATTTTACCGCCCAAGATTTGCTTTTGATGAGTAGTTTTAAAAAAAAATTTCTTGAATGTTTTACTATATAAAACCTTTCATCAATCTTATGTGACATGTGTATCTTTTTATTTCTCGCCGTCTAAATTCACTGATATTATTATATGCATCCCTAAACACATAATTTGTATAATTGCATCCACGCTTAAATATATTTTAGTCTCGATTAAATATATATATATAGTGATTATTTCTACTTTATATGTTTTTAAAGCGGTAGGAATGCGTCACTTTAAATGCATGACATGTATTTACAAAAATATATATATATATATATATAGTTCTTGCTTTCTGTTTGATGATGTAGATATATTAATTAATAATAAACAATAATAAAACATGCAAGACCGTAAACAAATCCATTACAATGGATACTTGATACCAATTGACGTAAATGGAATATCAAACGGTCAATAATTAATTATTAGGCGTGACAAGATTTAATAGGAGGTTTTTAGCCAACCCCCGATGGTCCCCTAGGCACATGGATACCACCAAAAATTTCTTCAATGCATTGAACAAATTTCTCGTGATTCCTAATTGCAATGAATTTATTGTCACACCCCCACCTTATTAATGTTTGGATATTTTATTTTTGTGGCAAAATTTAATAGAAATCATTTAAACAATTTATAAAATCAAGACGGTGTTTGTAAAATCATTATTTATTATAAAACTAGTGTCACCAATATGAATACATAAAAGAAAAATTGTGGATCACGATACATAATCAAAATGTGCAAGCTAAGTTGGTGGATATACAATTATGTGTTGTGCAATAACACCCATTGAACTAGTCTTTCATCGATAGGCACAGTTCCGATGCTAATCCTCAAGACATGCTCTGCAGTAACATGTTAGAAGAGACTTAAGATCGGAAGAGCAATCTTATATTATTGCCATTACCACGTCCTGAACTGGTAACATAGTCATTATAGTTTATGGTGATGATCAACATTGCTTTCATTAATTGATCTCATTTTCAAACTCTTTCAACATTCATTATTCATGACTCATGAGTTAAAATATACTTAAACTTTCTCGATGGTAAACTAATTTATGTGTATTCAAATACACAATGTTTATCACACTATACATAACAAGAACTACTTATACAAATCATTCTTCTATTAATATATCATTAACACTCACCCCACCCCAGGTTTGTTTCCCTCAAACATCCAGGGGTCACACTATTGACATATTGATTCATTTCCTCACCAAGAAGCAAAGTAAGATGATAGCAACTGACACGGAAAAATGTAATGTAGAGCTAACCTACCAACTTTATTGAATTTTTCTTTTATACTTTTTTTTTTCACTTTGTCAAAGACTTATTGTTACAAGAGATGTGGTCCTTTAATTAAAGGGGCGGTGGTCCCTTAATTGCATGTGTCACGTGACTCATCATCTTCCATTTCCAACAACCCCTCTAAAATATAGCAAGTTTCTTTCTTTCTTTCAGTATATTCATAATATTTTTTAACCTTTTGTGCACAATTTGTGTATACTTTTTTCCCAGCTTCCCACATTCTCTGGAAGTGCAATTTCATGGAGAAATCATAATGTCGACGCCATGCGAGGTCTAGCACGTGACGCCCCACACCTTGAAATTCAACCGTTTTGATGGCATTGGTTTATCTTTCTAAATAACTAATTCGGAAATATTTCATTGTCAAAAAAAAAAAAAAAAAACAAACGAAATTTTCATGCATATACGTTTTCTTTTCATTGCATCGAACTAAACTGGACACACATTTTGTTTTCACAATGTAACATACGAGAGACCATGAGGATAGGAAATGCTTTTTTACTGTATAAGACCATGTATTTTCACGATGTATAACATATATTTAAAACAAGAATATTGTTGACTAATGTGTGCATAAAGTACCAGTTAATTAGAACTCAGAAAAGTATTATCTAATTAAATGATCAAATTGGTCAAGTTTTTTTGGAAAACTCAATGGAAACAATACTCTTTTACAAAAGTAAAACCATGAAATTAATCACTTATTAAAGTCACAAAAAAGAAAAGATTTTACTGTCCAAAGCTAGAACGTACAACGTGGATGTTTTCTAGGAGTTAATGAATTAACTAATATATGGCCAAATCTTGATCCGTAACATGAAAATGTCTTCACTCCTAGAGACGGTTTGGTCGAGATTAGATTCTTAATAATTCAATATTAAACATATCTATGTTGACTCACTTCCTAAACCTTAATTTTTTAATTTGGTTTACTCTTAACTACAACTGCAAAAAGACAAACCGAAATTTGATACAACATAAATTAGCGTTTGGAAACTAGTGTGTAATTCAGCCTAAGACATAAAATATCCAGTTTAGTTGCATTTTTATTTTATTTAATATATATTTTTTTTTTGTGTGTAATCAAGGCTGGGAAAATGAGTTTTTGTCATGACTTGGTTTTCTTTTTATTGGAATTACGAAATTTTGATTTTTTTTTTTTTGTTGAGTTTAAGGTAGAGTTCAATTTTACTCCAAACATATGAAGTCAATGCAATCACCAAATCTTGTCTCACTACTACACCTTTCTACTTGTCTTGATGGATTAATTAGAATAAAGATTGGATTTGAGTTTAATTTCTTTAGATATTTGTTTTTTTTTTTTAATAAAAGAAGAGGTTATATAGTTCCAAAGATGTGTTATGATCGAGTTAATTTTAAAAGTGCTTGTATGTGTATTCTCATAAGAAAAAGGTACTTGTAATGGATTCATCTTACTTTTGACTTTCAAAAATGTTAACTATAATGAAATGATATCAAATCGTCACACATTATATTACACCATATGCGTTGATAGTGTTCAAGAAACAACTTAAATCACAGAGAACACTAATAAGGAAGAATGCATTTAGCCTAGCTAGTCTGGAGATCGGTTCTTTGAGGTTTGCAGCCCTTGTTTTGAGAGGACGAAGAGCACTGGAGGTACTTATTTTTATTTTACATGATGTTACGGTAAGTTAAATTGAACACATTTAACTAATGAATCACGTCTAATTATAACTAAGTTAAATTGAACACATTTAACTAAGTTAAAAATTAATTGTATAATCACATCACTAGTTACAAGTTTGTCTTGTGAATTTATAGGCTTTTGTTTTACGGAAATCTTCTCATATGATTGTTGGCTTTTATCCAATATAACCATAGCCAAGGCCGAACGAGTCACTTAGTTGGAAAGGAAAAATAAATGCCCCTCCCCCCCCCCCCCAAAATTTTTCATATATGCGATAGCTTATAA
>CAVNYN010232539.1:0-16451 GCA_963692815.1 Nyctanthes arbor-tristis
TATCAAACATAATCCATGCACATACTTTTGTTTTGAATAGTACTATTTATCTAAATTAGATATCAGAATCCAATTTAATTAGTATTTTTATATTAAAAGATGGGTAGATAATCATAAATATATAGAGACATCTACACATTTATTATCCAATGAGACAATGTCAATTAAACTGAAAAGTCCTCAATCTAGATAAATAGCATTATTCTTTTAGAGTATCCATACGTGAGTTTGAATTTTGCCGATTTAGGAAACTTCAGAAGAAGGTGAATCAATGAAAACATTTATTTATTTATTTGGTAACCGATGAAAACACGTGTAATCAAACTAGAGCGAGACAAAGCATGAAAACTTTTACTACTATTTATTTGTTAATGGAATAATTAAACATAAGCAGCACAAGAATCAAAATTTATCTATTTGGTTGATGAATTTAATATATTTATTTAATATTTATTTATTCTTAAATTCCGACACCCTAATTGTAGCAAGATTAGGATTCAGTTATATATTATATTATTATAATAAATTAGTCAATATAAGTTTGTTATCACTATCATTAGATTTCTTATTTCTTATTATATACTAAAGTTAAATTTGACATGTGCTTCAGACAAGTGTTACAATAATTAGATTCTCGTATCTTGAGCACTATAGTACTGGTGCTTCCATGTACCCAAACTATTTGTTAATTGTCAAACTAATTACATCTGTATATTTGACAAAATCCACTTGTGCTAGACAAATTTTAAATAAACATTCTCACAAAATCTAATTCTATTTTAAAATAAAAACACTTTGTGAACACCTTAATAAGAGAAATGCATCTTCAATGGGCATTTACGCCAACCACTATGTATTTTTAGGTATGAAGGTTGGCAGGTAAGAAATATTTGGGCAATTTTTCTTACCCTTAAAAGCATTTTCAATGCAATAATATTAATATTACATATGTCTATGGGGTAAAACGCATTGGAAAATGCTTCTTTCTCTTACTTGTAGAGTGACTTGGTGTATATAATATAAATGTGACTTTTTTTACCCATAAAATGTCCATTCTTGATCTAAAATTTTAATAGCAAAAAAAAAAAAAAAAAAAAATGCACACACTAAAAGTCACCCAATAAGTAAATAGGTAAGGAAAAGTAGCACATCACATTTCATTGATATTGCTGGACTAGAGATGCGGTGAAATGTTCTTTGACTTCTTGATCGTTTGAGTCGAGGAGTGTCCAGAATTCAATGCCTCAGGTAACACATGTTTAGACAATTAATGCTTTAATACCTTTCAATAATAATAGCTGCTAGTTTTTTTACCTGAATATCGTGCTTTGAACGAGTACCCCGAATGTTTATTTTGACACCTGAGTATGGTGTGAAAATTTTCAAAGTGCTCACACCTCACTTATATTACACCCCCCACCCACAAAAAAAAAAAAAAAAAAAAAAAGAGGCAGAAAATGTTTTCTTCACCTTAGAGGGGACATTTCCTCTCGTCAAATCAATGGCTCCCACTTATTTGATGTGATCACCGATCTATATAAATGCAGCATAGAGAATTCCACAACCCATTTTTTCTTATTTTATTTTAAAATAATAAAACAAACAAGATTTCAATAAACACATCTATAAAAGAGAAAAGACTTGAATCAAAATAGTAGAAAATATGAGTTTCAAGTTTCAGTAAAAGAGGGGAAAATGAAAACTCGTCCATGTGATTGATAACTTTATGCATCAACGTGAGAAAAGCATCTTTGGAAAGTGCCCACCTTTCAACATCCGTAATCTAAAAAATTGGCATGTTTTGTTATTTTTATTTATTGTGAACATATGGACAAAGAATTATGGTATCGGTACTTAAATTTTGTACACTTTTTTTTTTTTTAACACACATGTAATCTATGTGGAACTCATCATAAATTTAAACGTGACGTGATTTATGAAGAGATAGTAAAAAATATGAGTTTCAAAAATTATACAAACAGTATAATTTGTGAAATCTAGTTCTTATTCCACTTCTGGTAAAAACATGGAGTCCAATAAATTCAATCCTTCAAGTCCAAGATCTGTCCCTTTGAATAATATTTTAATAAAAAAATCAAAAAGGTCACCCATAAATTTTTGTTTTTATCTATACGTCACTTTGAATTTTGCGAGTTTAGGAAACTTAGGAAGAAGATGAACCAAGAATTCAAACTAGAGATGAAAACATTTATTTATTTGTTAATGGATTTAAAAAACAGATGATTTGGGCATACGCAGCAGCAAAAGATACAGCAGTTGATTAAATAAGGATTAATGGATTATTAAACAACAGTTGCCTTGGACATACGCAGCCAAAAAGTAGGGATGGCAAGGGGTGGGTCGAGGTTGGGTTTGGCTTCCCTGCACCCCACCCTGTTTTAGTTTTCTCCCGCCTGTCCCCGCCCCGATCCCGGTTTGAATTGGGGGAGGGGATTGGGGGTCGGGGATTGGGGGAATTAAGGTATATTTCTCGATTACACTCGAAGAACTGTTGTTCAAGGAATTTAATTAAGATAAAGAAAAATAAAATGACGAAGACAAATTTAATAGACTGTAAAAAAGTTTTCTACTATATAAAAGATTGCATACAATCATACAGAATTTTCACTCGCCAAACATACCCCAAAGTATTATAAGAAAAATATTACAAGTATTACCGTATTTACCAATTTCTATCATTTACCAAACCCGCAAAGAATATAAGAAATCCCAAAATGATAGGCTACTATTTTTCTTCATAAGACTTTCTGACTCGACCCAAATGACACTGAAAACATAACCTCGAGTTTTACCACACCTAATTTTCTACCTTTTAGAATGAACTATAAAGAGTTACAAGAAAATTCTCAACGTGCTAGACTCACCAATTTTTCCCTCAAATCACTTGTACCACTTGTGTATAAAAGAAGAGAAAAACACATTTATTTATAGGCTTTATTGACTTAGAAGACAAGACAATTCCTTCTATAATTTGGATTCCTTTTCCTCCAAGGATTCTTCCTGTTTCTTTTTCCTTTTCAACTTTGGATTATTTTTAGTAACAAATCTAATAATCTCCACCTTGCCAAAATAAGCAAAAATCTTCATCTTCCTCAGTCTTGTACACAATATTTGAGAAATTTTCAGGCAAGCCTTTGACACACTTCAGCAGTCCCATAATCCACCACATGAGTATAGCCACTTAGAATTAATAACAAATTCCAAGCATTTCATCGGCTCAATGTCGAAATAAACTTGCTGATATTTGTGGTGCTACTCTCTTGTTTGGTTTTTCAGAGAGCTCATTAGCCATCAACATTACTACAACCACACGCCATGCATCACCGTCAGCCAATGCGCGTCTGTAAATACAACCGCTAAAAGTAACACATATCGTTTACCATAGCACCTAACGAAACATCATGGGGATGTACCCATCTACTTCATAGCATATCTTCACCGCCCTCACACCAAGAGAGTCGGATTGTCCAAATCTGAATAGTGGCTGAACCTGCTCTACCTAGACAATATTTTTTCACGTGGCCAGTCAGTCTACAACACTAACAAGTTGTAACAACCACCAGTTTCCATAAGAACACATTGAGAATTTTTGTACCAGCACCAATTTGCAAAGAATTAAACTATTCTTTCAAGTGTAACAAATTTGAAAACCACTTGCTAGATACACTTCTCCAAATTGACGCCACAGTTCCTTCACAGCAAATATTCTATGAATATTTACAAAAACATTATTGGTTAGATGAATACACATCCTGCTTCCAGTTTTCAAATCTAAATCTTCCCAATCAGCATCTTTCATACTGGCGTCAACAACTTTGTCAAAACATGAGGATGGTTTTCCTTTGAAAGCTTTAAACCGTCTAACCAAAATCAAGAAATTCCACACTTGTTCTAGCCACAAGTCAAGCTTGATTTTCTTCACTTCGTACGACATATTTTTCCTCTACTTCACCTTGAACAAAACCTGACGCTCTGATACCACTGTTAAGAATTAAGGAAAATTCCCCAATTACGCCTGTATAACCGTTGTTCAAGGAATTTATTTAAGACAAGGAAAAATAAAAGGACGAAGACAAATTTAATGGACTGTCAAAGTTTTCTACTATATGAAAGGTCGCTTACAATCATACAGAATTTTCACTCGCTAAAACCATCCCCAATTATTATAAGAAAAATATTACAAGTTTTACCGTATCAACTAATTTCTATCATTTACCCAACCCACAAAGAATACAAGAAATCTCAAGATGCTAGGCTACTATTTTTCTTCACAAAACTCTCTGACTCGACCCAAAGTGACACTGGAAAAATAACCCTGAGCTTTACCACTCCTAATTTTTTACCATTTGAATGAACCACAAAGAGTTACAAGAAAACTCTCAAGGTGTTAGACTCACCAATTTTTCCTTCAACTCATTTGTACCACTTGTGTATAAAAGAGTAGGAAAACACCTCTATTTATAGGCTTCATTAGCTTGGAAGATAAGACAATTCCTTCTATGATTTGGATTCCTTTTCCTCCAAGGATTCTTCTTTTTTCATTTTCCTTTTCAACTTTAAATTATTTTTGACAACAAACCCAACGGGGCGGGGATGGGAAAAATCCATGTTTCCCGCCCAGATTTTCTTTCTTTTTTTTTTAACGCCCATTTTGGACAAGGACGGAACCATCATTAGACCGTGATCTTTGGGCCGGCCCTTTTAATTGTTGGTCTAACCGTAGTGGCTTTAAGCCTAAATATACACTTTTAAAAATTTTTTATTGTATTTGAGCCAGTATTTTATCGGCCCAAGCAAAAGGAGGTATTCCATCTATTGCTCTTTTATAGAGCATAAATACATTTTACTTATATATCTACAAATAAATGTGTGACTTTACATACTAAATTTTTTTAATTAAATAACTTAAAACTTTGAGTTTCGAGGCGGGGCGGGGCGGGGCGGGGCGGGGCACCCAAAACCCGTCCCCGTTCCCGCCCCCGCTGGAGATTCGGGGCACAAGTTTGTGTCCCATCCCCGCCCCATTTGGGGGGTGGGTTCTTACTGGGTTTGGATTTTCTGGGTAATTTTGTCATCTCTACAAAAAATGATTAATGGATTAGAAAACAGTTGATTCGGTCGGACATATCTCTACAACAGCAAAAGAAGATAATTATTATTTTAATTAAAAAGAAACATAAAGACATATAGGAAAAAAAGTGGAAAAAAGTGAAAAATAAGAGAAAAAAATGAATTAAAAAATAGTGAACATTGTGAATAGCACGGGATACAATGAAGAGAATATAGAGAAAAGTGAAGAAAAAGAGAAAAAGTGATTTAAAAAATGAAAATCAAAAGAATAATATAAAGAAACAAATGAGATCTTTTTAAATTTGTATGTCTTATCTCACTTGTGGCAAACAAATGTCTAGAAAACTTTAAATGTGTAGGACAAACATGCGAGCAAAAATTATTATAACAAAATGATGTTTAAATTAATCTATTATCTTTAAAATAACTTTAGAGCTCCGTTTAAATTGTGCGGAGGTAATAATATGATCTAAACCCTATTTAATCATAACTTTTTTCACTTGCATGTCTAAATCGCTTGATTTTTTTTCCTTCACTCTTGTAAATGTTGTTCTTTTGTATTATGAGGTGTGTAATTGTAATTGTTTTTCTATTGGGAGGTAAGACTCATTATATTCCCCATCTTCCAATTATATGAGTTTGTTTTGTGTTAAGGTTGGGGAAGCCAACTCCACCTCCCACTTCCAAGTAGGTAAAGGTGGAAGAGTAAAAGCCAGACCTTTAATGATTGATAACTTTTTTTTCCCCTTGAGGTGTAAAAGAAAGACCTTTAATGGTCGATAACTTTTTTTTTTCTTTTTCTTTTTTTTCTCGCCTCGGACTTAGATATTAATACTATGGTCATGTAATCTTTCTTACGTATATAATCACGAAATTAGGCCACTTTTATTTATTGATGATACAACTAATTTATTAAATAGTTTTAACTTATTAGTTATTATTCCATAGATATATATATATATATCTTAGACAACTCAAAAGATTACAATCATAGTCAATTAAAAGCATGTCAAAATTTAACATATACAGGTCACACATAAAATTTTAAAACAAAAATTTTCAGTCCAACTCATGTCAATAAATTAATAACCCTGCAAAAATAATAATTTTAGTTGATCACAACAATCAAGGGCGGAGCCAGCACTTGGCATTAAGGTGTGCCCAAAATGTAGATTAGTGCTTGTTTGACTCTCGTTATTCTTCCATATTATAATTTCACCTACAACTGATTTGACAATTATTCAATTACCACCATAAATTTCAATAAATCTCCATCATTTATTTCAACTCATTATAATCTCACATTATAATTTGATTTTCATAATGAGAATCAAACAAGCATTTCTAATTTATATGTGATTTTTTTTTTCCAAATATTTATAAAAGGAAAGAAAATGGAATTTGGGCCAAATGGGGTGGCTACCCCCCTAAATCCCCCACTGACAACAATGTTTAGATTTTTCATGAAGCAAGAATATATTCATAGTCTAATGCGGTGGAACGTTTGAGGACAACCTACACAACAACGGTTTCGTCCAATTACGTTGGCCTGTTTGAATTTTGATCAATAAATTGACTTAGGTTTTTTTACCACTTCATTAATAATAATTACTACTATTATTGTTATTGATTAAATAAGTGTATTTATTTATTTTAGTTTAGTTAATTAATGATAGTATATATACAAATTCAGTTAACAAATATAAAATATAAAGTGGATTTATTCAGCTCAATTTTAGTCTCGTCTCAATTTTTTTTTTAATAATAATTTGTGTATATATGTCAGGTGAATCATGGTTTATACAATTCTCTGTTTGAGTGCAAATTAATCCCTTAGAACATGTAAAATTTAAGTACCATCATCATCTTTTAAATCTACTTATTCTGACTGATGATGCTTAAATTTAATTAATCCATTAGAACATGAAGAGTTTGATTTCTTTAATTAATTAATTAATTTATTTTTTATTTTTTAAAGAAAAGAAGACTTTATCAAGCAACAGAGAAAGAAATGTAACAGTGAGACATAATCAAGCAACAGAGACAGGTAAAAGTGGAAACAGTGGATATCTTTTACTATAGTTTAGTTGCATCATCATCTCAAAATACTCTTGATACATGTATAAATTTATGAGTGCTTCTGTCTTTTAGTTAAAGTTTGTAACAAGACCTTTAACTGAGCCAATAAAGCCATATAACATCACAACAAATGTTATAAAACTATATATCTGAAGAATAATCAATTTCTTTGTCCGCGACCCGATTTTCCATAGAATTTTCAATCGAAAATGACTTACTGGTTAAACTAATGACCCAAAAGATAAACCAGATGATCTGTTAACCCAATAACTTAGTCTGGCTTGTTGTTTAGCATCTTATTTCTTCTGTTGTTCAAATGTTATAATATTTTTACCCAAAAAAAAATTTGAGAGATTCCAGAATTTTCAAGGGTGGGAAAAGGATTTTGGAATATAAGTAGCCTTTATATATATATATATATATATATATACAAATACACACACAAATGTCCACACACACACACATATATATAAAGAATATAAAGATGTCTAAATTATTTGTCTAAACATCCAACTTACGTTTTGGTTCTATGGATCTTCATTTCTCTGAGTGTCCACGCCGGCCACACAAGTAAATTTGATTCTTATTACAAATTTACAATACTTTAGAGCTTTTCTTTTTTGCTAGATTTATGTGAAAATAAAAATTTATCAAATGAATACCAATCAGGGACAGAGGTGGCATAAGACTAGTGGACTGCACTGAAGTTTGCTGCCACTAATTATCTGGACAAACCACACTCAAATCCGGATTGAAAAGCCCAAATGTGCTATCAACTTATGCCTAAATCTTTGGACTAAATGTTTTAGACCCAAAACACAGGCCCATAAAATTGTCTTTGGTCCACTTAGAAGTAAGTGCAGCCTTCTTTCTTTTTATAGATAATAACACTTCAGGGTTCTCAATGTTTAGAAGGCATGTGGGATTCCATTCTTATTTTACAAGAACACTGATAGAAAGCTTGGTTTTACCATCAGCCAAATAGAAGATATACGGCTATATCGTCGGCTCCTCGTACTCAATATTCATCTTCAACCTATCCTTCACATTTGGTAGTGAGATTGATGTAACTTGATAGAGATTCATTTACATATCCTCATATATTCGTGTTCCATTTGCCAGTTCAAAATGCTTCGTCTCTCTGGGCATGTAACTAACCTACCGTTTTTGTTCTAGGAAGTTTTTTATACATTGCCTTTCAAAAGAATTTTCAACCACACTCAAACCAATTTTCTGGATCCGTCCTGATACCAACCATATTATTTATAAAAAATAATTTTTCACATTTCTCAATGATCTCTTTGTACCTTTCTACTGCATATCCTCCATAATGTAAAGAAGATTTAAAATTATTGGAGAATTTTTTTCCCTCTTAAGAACACAATTAATATTGGGGGAAAACCCAAATTTTGGGTCCCCCAATTCAAATAATATATGAAAATTAGGGGCTAAAATCTCTCTCGTCTCTCTCTCTCTCTCTCTCTCTCTCTTTTGGGGTGGGGGAGAGGGGGTTCCCCATTGATCTTGTCTCACAAAAATATTCAATCCAATTAAATTATGAGACGTGTCTAATTTAAATGTTTATACCCCAGTTTCTCCCTACACATTATTTTCATTTTCTATATAGACAGATCTGTCTCCGATTTTTGGAGACAGATTTGTCATGCGGCTGCATGGAAGATCCATGCGGCCGCATAGGCAGTCACGGTGCTGACACATTATTTGGAAATATATTTTCCCCCTGATTTTTTCCCCTTAGCTTTACTTTTATCAGGTCATGACTCATGCATTAGAGAACTGTGGACAATCGTTCATTTCGAGGAGAAAAAGAAATGAGTTAACCCACTAATTACAAGAGTCAAAAAGTCGATCCTTTATATGTTTCATTGACTATTTTAACACAAGGTTTGTTTTTATCACATAGTATTATTTTACAATTTTTGATAAAATCAATTTCATGTTCAGTTTAGAGCTTGGTTCTGTAGTTCGGTTCAACTCGGTTTACATCCTCTGACCTGCCAACCAAACCGAATCCCATGCGCTCACTCACAAATTGACCGAGCCGAAGAACTAGAGAAAGTCAACCAACTTGGTCTGCTTGGTTCAGTTAAGTTCATCGGCTTAAGTCGGTTAACTTGGCCTAGATGTCCATCCCTAAGTGGAACTGTACAAATCTCCGCTTTTCAATTATTGGGTTTTGATGTGGATCCAAGTTAGCAATAAAAGTGTGATGGGATGCCGAGGTAGGATCTGGATTTCTTATCAGAGTGAGGTCTGATGTGAACGTGCGAACGGAAGGAGTTTGATCAGGACATGAGTTTGGGAGCAAATGAGTATAATGCAATAATTCTCTCTCTATATTCTATATTTTAGGCAAAAATGCCTTTCTTCAAATGGCACACTAGAGCACATATTTATAGGTGAGCTTTAGGGGTCCTTTAGGAATTTTACACATTTAGTTCGGACAAGAACTTGCTTAGCATATGTGAAAGTACAACTTGTTCTAAGTTATTATCTTATTAATGGCTATTAACTGTCAAACGTCCTCTGTGTTATTCACGCTATCTATCCTCATCTCGGACGCAAGGTAATATTAATAGTTCCCGATTAGAAAAACTTTCTAATCTGGCAATTCTGATCCGCCTTTCTGATCGGACAAACTTTACCTCTCTAAAGTTGTTCTCTGTTTCGCCATATGAGTTGTTTTTTTGATAGTTTTCTGATCGGTCATTAATTTCTGATCAACCACAAATTTCTGATCGGGTTTTTAGGTCCTAAAGCCAGGTCAGCTCCTTTATTGCGAACTGGTGCTAACAATTGTCCCTCATCATCCGTGTTTTGCTCTGATTGAGCTAATAGGGACGATGCTCCTAGGATCACGCCACTAGCATACCTCATTTTTCTGATAGCTCTGGTCCTTTGAAGCTTCCTAGCCACGTGTCGCCTTTCGACTGGTTGGTCAACTCTTGGGATTATGTACCTAATAGCGTTCGGACATAAGTGATGTCACTTGTAAACAAATCGAATGAAGTTTTTTCGAATTTCGTGTTGTCTCACTATAAATAGGGGGACAATCCTTTCATTTTCACCCATTTTTTCCTTAACGCTTTTTAAAAGTTTTCTCTGTCCATAGAGTAGGCGTTCTGTTCGAGCCGTCTGAATAGGTGCTCTAGTCGGCACCTTTTTAGGTAATCAACTCTTACTTTCAGTTTCCTCATTTTCTTCATTCCAATCTAGATGTCGAAAATTAGAATAAGGTACTCGCAACCATCTTCACCTCGAGACACCATGGATGATGGGCATAAGCTCGGATCAGATAGATTTATAGCTCCTAGTGCGGCGGAAGTACGGGATCTCAAACCAGGTGACGAGATCACTGAACCAATTTTTGGATCAGATCATGAAGCTGTCAATCTGGGTTCCAGGTCGGTCAATAATGAGACTACCGCGGATGGAAGAATTTTCGGATTGGATGATAAGGTTGTTGATCTAGTTTCCAGGTCGGGTGATTCCGAGCTAGTAGACTTCCAGGTCGGTCTTCGAGGGTGAATCCGACGTGGAAGACTATTTGGACCGTGGTGGAGTAACAGCCGAAGAGACCGATTCAGACAACAATGCAAGTTTTGCTTATCGACACCAAATCCGTGTATCTTCTGAGGCTATTCCAGGCGACAAAGGTACCGCCGAGGCTGATCTGAGCATTGAGGGTGCCAAAGCCGAAGTAGAAGTGGAGATCGTTCCTCAGGGTGGTATCCTATATGGAGCCGTTCTCCTTCTTGCTGTTCATGGTTCTTGACCACCCATAGCCATCAAACCTTCTTCATCAGATCAAGATCAGGCTTCAGTTGGAATAAGATGGGCCACAATAGGATTGAGATCGAGGGTAAAAGTGAGACAATTGGAGACTTGGCACGAAAAATATGAGGTTCCTTCTAACATCTAATTTGTTCTTCCCCAACCAGAGAAAGAAGCTCATCAGCCACTCCCAGGTTATATGGCGTGTAGTAAGAGAATGCTTGAAGGAGGCCTCAGATTCCCATTTCCTCGCTTGGTTACTGATTACCTCTATTATCTGGAGATGGCTTCTATCCAAATGGTGCCTAACGGCTGGAGAATGATATTAGGAATACTTATACTTTGGCAATATCTCGGAGAACCTATACCATCTATTCAAGTTTTCAACCACTATTATTATTCATGAGAGACAAAGCCGACCTGGGCTTTTATTACGCCACTATCCGACTTGGCCTTACCAACCCAATTCGGCGTCTCCTGGACTCTATAAAGTATTGGAAACTCGACTGGTTCTAGGTAAAAGGAGAGTGGAGATATGTACCCCGTGAGCCTAGTGATTTGGCCATTCCTGAAAAATTTATTATATTTGGTAAGTCATGCTCTGATCATTACTCATCGTATTCCATTATTTAATATTCTGTTAACATTTTCTTTCTCCACAGGGAATGTAAAGAATTGCCGAACATAGAAGCTTGAGAACCATTTTTTTGAACTTGCTGGCGATGATCTTTCTGGAACTCATTACAAAGATATTCTCACCACTGATAGGCTTTGGAAAGCAGATCTGACTAATCCAAATAACTTTGGCTTCCATACTTCAAAGGAGAAGAATACTTCAGAACTATACTTCAAATCGAAGAAGAAGAAGAATGGAAGGTTAATGGATCTCTAGAACCATACTTCGAAGATGTAGGTCCTCGATTGATGAATTTTGAGCGGAGCTGGACTAAGCAAGGCAAACGACAAGTTCCAGCTATATCTCACATGTCGAAGGTTTCCGTAAATCAAAACTTTACGAAGCCGATCAGTTGGATTCGTTTATCCTGGGTTAGGGGGACATGCGTAAAAGGTTAGAGACATACTACTCTCAGCATTTTGATAGAGAAGCTTGAGGATCTGAAAGCCGAGCACGAGCTCAACTTCACCGCTCAAAAGAAGATTGATCTGGATGTCACAGTGGATGATGACGAACAGGAAGAAGAATTGTATTCGGATGGCGCTGAGATTCAAACCCCAGAAGTGCATGTTCAAAATGATGCTGATGAGGAAGCTCAGAGGAAAGTAGAGACTGCCGATTAAGGTGACAATGCTGATCTAGAGAGGGCCTGAACTTGGATATTTGTTATTTTCCTTTCTCTCATTTGATCACCTTTTGTGGATCTCAAGTAGTGATTTTGATTAGCTTTTGTGGGTCTCAGGTAATGTCTAAGCTACTTGAACTCAATATTTGCTACCTCATGGGGTTTCTGTTTTCTTTATGAAACTGAACTTTACTTCATTTAATTTTCTTTGGTTTGTTTTACCACGTGTCTAACCCCTGTCTGGCACCTGGGTAACTCGCTTTTAATTGTCCAAACACTCGAGCTGTCATGACTTTTCCTTCATGGTTTATTTCAATTTTTACTTGTAAATTTAAGGCTGATTTTTTTATGAGGCTCGATCTTTATTGGATGACTTAAATGACTTTTGTTTATTTCCTTCTTCTACTAATGAGGTTAAATCGATTACATCATATGTCAATACAAAATGAGATTAAATTAGGAAGTGTCAAGATCTGATTAATTGCAGGGTCAGGACCAAGTTCATAAAATATTGCAACTTGAAAAGTCATCTTGACGCTTCTATCTGATGTGCTCAAGACCCCCATCTGAAAACAGAATACACGAGATGTAGTGTATCAACCACAGAAGCTTTCGGGTCTCAATGCTTCGCTCAGAATCAGAATGGCAGATTATGAGACATTTATTTAACTCTGTTTTGCTCTTGGTTTATGTTTCCTTTTTCTGATTATTCCATCCAATTATCATCTCAACAAGTCACAAACATTATACAACTTCATATTCAATAGATAACCGTCATACTTGATACATGGAAGTAATATGGAAGAGGGTCACAAGACACAGTCGAAAATCCCTTTCTTCCACTTTCCATCTTTACCTAGTACACGATTTCATCATAAGAAAATAACGTTCTGACCATAGATATACTACCATCCGTGCTTGTTTTACTAGCATCCATTAGTTAGCATAACAACTTACTTATATAGCCATAACAAATTTATTTAGATGCTCTACTCCTCGGCGTACAAAAGGTCTAGGTCATCATCGAAGTGTTCGATCTTGACAAAAGTAGTAACATAATGATGGAGGCCCGGGTAGTCTTCATACATTCCCCACTAATCCGTCTCGTGAATGCACATAATATGACCATCCTCCAGTGAGATGACCCAAGAGCTTTGCTTAATTTCGAATATCTTCCTCCCCAACATCTATCATGGAGATAGGGAAAAGAGTGAATACACAAGTATTCAGTGAGTAGCAAGTTTTTAAAACAAGACTTTAAATAAACCTTTCATAAACTTTTGGGCCCCGTTACATAAGATGAAAATTACCTCATGAGCTCATCACAAAATATATCATTCATAGCATTATCATAGGGGATCATCCGATCGGAATAACTTACATCATAATTCTTCATCATCATAGTGACACTGTACATAATACTCCCCGGTGTCATGGAGTATATGTAAGTTGATCCCAAAACATAGAAAGCTTTTATCATAAACATAGTGAGGTAATTCCATATATATAACAAAAATCTTTCTTTATTCATGGAAAGCATATTTATAGAAAACATATATTTTTTCATGAAAAGTTCTTGAAAAAGTTAGGTACTACTCACTGTTATTGTGCTCACACGATCAAAGATTCACCTACATTCACAAACATTCAAATCATAAATAAACTTGTATTCTGTCCGTCCAGGTGTTGAGACCAGAATTACAGAATGTCTCAATGATAGATTCTGCAGTAGCTTATCCTCGCGGATTTCAGTGTTTTCTTTCGAATTTTCAAAGCACGATGAGTCATTTTCACCTCTGATCCTACTGTACTAAAGGAGAATACTATCACTATCAATAAAAGAGTCCAAGGCCTTACCTTCTTTAGAGAGTATATTCCAAGACTCCCGTTTTTGCTCTTTTTTCATTTGTCTTTTTCACTAACTTTTTGTGGGGTTTCTTTCAAGTTGGTTCAGATATTTATTAAAGGAGAATGGTGGTTTTTGCCCACGGTTTTGGCTCATTCTTTATGCTAAAAGATGGTGGTTTTAGGGTTTCTTGCCCACATGTCTTCAAGACATGTGTAGTTGATGAAGTGGCAAGCTTGAATTGGGCAACAAGGGAGGCTAAACTTTTAGACAAATGATTACCTATAGTTAGGAAATCACTGGGTTCACAGAATCTGGTCTCCACACAATTTGAAATCCATCTTGAAGTCCGTCATATCCCAAACAAAACATATCTCATGTGGACCTTTTTATCCAATGATTTGGAGGCAAAAGAATAATTATTTTTACAAGGAATAAGGTTCTTCTTATAATATCCATATACAAGTCTAACTTTGGTATAATAATCATCTTCAGATTCTCGTCCAAGGTATTTGGAAATTAGCCTCGAAAATCGCTTCTCAAACTGTATTGTTTTTCTCGAAATAAGACAGGTCTCAAGCACGAATTTCTTGAAGTGTCGAGACCTGTGGCTTATCCCAAAATTTTCTTATATTCTTTCTTCATCTCTTATTTTGTTTTCATTTAGTTCTCATTAAGGATCATTTATATAGTCATGCCACGCCATAAAATAAGTCGGGTCGTTACACGAGCAGTCTTGGAAATTTTAAGTGCTAAATGAAGTTCACGCCACTTTGAACAGACAAATCAACTATTGGTCTCGTTTCCGATCTCGTGGTCTGGCCATCCATTGCATTTATCCGATTAGAATCATCATCTGATCAGAAACACATCTTCTCAATTGCTTTTACACTTTTTTTAGTGTAGCTTCTGATTAGTAGTTTTCAGCTGATCAGAATCGATTTTTGACAAGACTTTAAATGTCATTTGAACACTTGTTTTTATGCAATTCGTGATCGGTCGTTATTGGCCAATCAGAACTATTTTTTAACGGGACTCTAAACGGTGTTTGAACACTTGTTTTTGGCGCTTCCTGGTCGGTCATTAGTGGCCGATCAGAACTAATTTTTAACTAGTCTCCAAACAGTGTTTGAACACTTGTTTTTGCATGCTTTCTGGTTGGTCATTTTTGGTCGACCTGGAGAGTGTTTCGAAGAGTCTCAAATCGGCACTTGGGCACTCATTTTTGTGTGATTCCTAATTAGCCAATTTTGGCCAGTTAGGGCTGGGCCTTGACGTGTCTCCAAACTTCTTTTAAGCATCTTTTCTGTATAAATCCTGATCGGCGCTTTTCGACGAATCATGATAATTTTTTATCAGCTAACTAGACATCGTTTAGTAATTGTTGTGTTTGATTTCTGATCGATATTTTAGAGCCGGTTAGGATCATTGGATTACTGTGTTTTGTCCCAATCTAAGTTAGGGCATCAATGGCCGAGCTCTAATTCTTTGTGTCTTTGTTGGTTGCAGTGGCGAAGTATATTTTAGAATTTTATCGTCTATTTTATGGGTTATGCCGCCTCCATTGGGCTGATTAGGCTTAATGGTGTCAAGTTTTCCCCGATTGGGATTATCGGATCTCATTAATAAGAACTGGGCTTTCGTTGCCCTAGTCAGATTAATCAGGCTCGGGGAATTTAATTTAGTTCCCTGATTGGGCTTAACGGGCCTTGTGAATGAGATGTTAGGGTATTGGTGCTCCAGTTGGGCTTGTTCAGCCTAGGGAATTGAGTTCCTTGATTGGGCTCAACAAGCCTTGTGAATTAGATCTTGGGGTATTGGTGCCCTAGTTTGGTGCCCTGGTTTGGCTTATGGAGCCTGGGGAATTTAATTTCCCTGATTGGGCTCAATGAGCCTTTGTGATGTGATCTGAGGCTATAGTGCCCCAGTTGAGCTTAGGGAATCTGTTCTCTGATTGGGCTCAATGAGCCTTATGAATGAGATCCTAATGTTTAGATCTAGGGCTTTGGTGCCCCAGTTGGGCTTACGTGCTCTTCCGATCTCTCAACGAGCCTTGTGAATGAGATCCTAGGGTATTAGTGCCCTAATTGGGCTTTCTGCCGAGAGAATTGAGTTCCCTGTTCTTTGTGAATGGGATCCTAGGGCATTGATGCCCTAGTTGGGCATTCTGCCTAGGGAATCGAGTTCCCTGATTGGGCTCAACGAGCCTTGTAAATGGGAGGGAATCGAGTTCCCTAATTGGGCTCAATGAGTCTTGTGAATAGATCCTGGGGCATTGATGCCCCAGTTGGGCTTTCTGCATAGGGAATCGAGTTCCCTGATTAGGCTCAACGAGGCTT